>JAWQEG010007282.1:0-44379 GCA_033782935.1 Petrolisthes cinctipes
AGAGAAGAGAGAGAGAGAGAGAGAGAGAGATTGAGATAGAGATAGGTGAGAGAGAGGAGAGAGAGAGAGAGAGAGATAGAAAGAGAGAGAGCTGTCAGGGAATCCAATAAAACTTTGAACCCCCCCTGGAATGGAACCCATCTCTCAGGCCGCTGCTCCCGAAAGCTGTGGGAATGGCCTTGGTCTGCTTCCCCGGTCCCATTACTCCAAAGTCTCTCATGGTTCAGGGAAATGTGTCATGCTTCCCAGGCTGCAATTCTCCCAAGTCTCTAATCATATAGGGGGAATAAAATAACCTTTCCTTCCTAGGTTGTAATACTATTTTTTTGTTTCTCATGACACAAGGAACTATAATAAGTCTCTTTCTTCTACATCTTCTGCCGCATTGCTCCTAAGGTTTTCATTATACAGGGAAATGTATTCTGCATTCTAGAATGTAGTTGAACCTTCCCTGTGTCGTGAGAGACTTGGGAATGGTGTGCTACCGGGACAGACATCAAACACCAGGCAGGCAGAAATGATGAAATACAGAGAGAGAGAGAGAGAGAGAGAAGAGATGAGAGGACGAGATCGAGAGAGAGAGATGGAGAGAGAGTGAGAGAGAGAGAGAGAGAGAGAGAGAGAGAGAGATCACAAAACCTACAGTATATTATTGAAGGTAAAAACACATAGAGATAATTTTTGCGCACTAATTAATTAAGCAAGGATGCGAATTAAGTGGCAATGTCCACTGAAGCAATTATAATATATATCAGGAAAATATACCAGTAAGTTGCTGTTTTCTTATTTAATCCCAATGTTTTTGCACGTTATTGGCGAGTGTGTGAGCGAGAGACCGAGTGTGTGAGCGAGAGACCAGAGTGTGTGAGCGAGAGAGCGAGTGTGTGAGCGAGAGAGCGAGTGTGTGAGCGAGAGACCGAGTGTGTAAGGTGAGCGAGAGGCCGAGTGTGTGAGCGAGAGACCGAGTGTGTGAGCGAGAGACCGAGTGTGTGAGCGAGAGACCGAGTGTGTGAGCGAGAGAGCGAGTGTGTGAGCGAGAGACCAGAGTGTGTGAGCGAGAGAGCGAGTGTGTGAGCGAGAGACCGAGTGTGTGAGCGAGAGACCGAGTGTGTGAGCGAGAGACCAGAGTGTGTGAGCGAGAGACCGAGTGTGTGAGCGAGAAACCAGAGTGTGTGAGCGAGAGACCAGAGTATGTGAGCTAGAGACTGAGTGTGTGAGCGAGAGACAGAGTGTGTGAGCGAGAAACCAGAGTGTGTGAGCGAGAGACCAGAGTGTGTGAGCGAGAGACAGAGTGTGTGAGCGAGAGACCGAGTGTGTGAGCGAGAGACCAGAGTGTGTAAGTGAGATACCAGAGTGTGTGAGCGAGAGACCAGAGTTTGTGAGCGAGAGACCGAGTGTGTGAGCGAGAGACCGAGTGTGTGAGCGAGAGACCAGAGTGTGTCAGCGAGAGACCGAGTGTGTGAGCAAGAGACCGAGTATGTGAGCGAGAGACCGAGTGTGTGAGCGAGAAACCAGAGTGTGTGAGCGAGAAACCAGAGTGTGTGAGCGAGAGACCGAGTGTGTGAGCGAGAGACCGAGTGTGTGAGCGAGAAACCAGAGTGTGTGAGCGAGAGACCAGTGTGTGAGCGAGAGACCGAGTGTGTGAGCGAGAGACCGAGTGTGTGAGCGAGAAACCAGAGTGTGTAAGCGAGAGACCGAGTGTGTGAGTGAGACACCAGAGTGAGATGTCATCCCCTTGAACTCTGAAGAAGCCATTAATCCACGTATTTCAATTTTTATGAGGAGATTCTCTTGTTGGTAAATTGGAAGGCTACTGATTCCTCCTAACTATATCAGAAAACAGACTGACGCCCTCCATGGTGATAATAGGGCATCTGTTTCCTGGCATAGTTTGGAGGAATCACAGACCTTCCAATTCACTAACAAATAGGTCTTCGCTTTAAGGCGTCGTGAAGTTTGAGATTGAAATTTTTCATGTATATCTGGGTAATGGTAAAAAAAAGATGTGCCCCTCTGCCCATCAATCATTTAATAATTTTAGTTCATTGTGCAAAAAGTATATGCGACATACCTTCACGGATCTTTTCGTTATAGAATGCTTACTTATATTGATTTCTCTTATTTCTTCCTTTCGTGTTTTGTCCCTCTCTGTGGTTGGGTCTGTCTCCTCTACTCTTTCTTTCACTGTCAATCACTGTGCCCGTCACAGGAAATTTCTCCGTCAGTCTGTCATTGTTTTTCTGAGCCTCTCTCCTTCAATCAACCTTTCCTTTTCCTTTACTTAGTTCTGTTACTAGATATTTCCCAAGTCATTTTAAGGAGATACTCGTTGTAGAAAAAATTGAGGGCTACAAATTCCTCCCTACTGTGCGAGGAAATTGACCAAATCAACTAAATAAAATAATGTACTCTGCTGCTTGTAGTTGTTTGAAGGGATCAGTTGCTACCAGTTTACAAGTCAAGATATTATCACTTTAAGAGACAAAGATTAATCAGCAAATTGTAAAGCTACAGATTCCCCCACACAGCATGACCTTAGTATAATTGGTTTGTGTTATTTGTGGGACAGTTTGGAGGAATCAGGAACTTCTAATTAGCCAACAACATCACCGTCCCCTTAACGAACCAATCAGGAGAGCAGCACAGTAGTTAATTTGGTTCGTATCCCCTGCAACCCGCTAACGTAAACAATGTCCACGGAATTAGCAACTCAAATCCCGGTTGTAATGTGGCCTCATGACGCCTGTGTGTTGGGGTTATAATATTGTTGGTATCCTCTCATGACAGTGTATCAGGTTTATATTGTCAACTCATGATTGTATGCTTTGATTTTGATGTAAACTTATGATATGGTGTGTTTCTATTGACTATCTGCCGGTATCTGACATTAGGCTCCTACATTTCGGCACCTTTATATATTAAGTAGGTGAAGATATATATATTTTAATATTCGTGATTGTCCGCAGTGAGGGGTTACCAGAGACAACCCGTCAGGCATCCATGCATCATAAATTAAAAGTTCTCTGTCACTTACTTGAGTCTCTTTACTCTTGCTGGCGATTAATCTTCTTCTCTGATCCTTTTTCACTTTTCTAGGATGTTTACTATAATATTAACTTACCTCACTAAGGTTTAGGAATCCCAAGGCAACTAAACGTACCTAAAGATAAATTTAACTAGATCACCATTAGTTTTCCTGATCTGATCAACCCAAACAGCCCTTAACGTCAGCTAACTTGATGTAATGAATGGAAGGCCTCTCCTGGAAAAGTCATTAGCCCCAAATCGAGCCAACTTGTTGTATCAGCGCAGGGTGTGGTCAATAGAAATCTGGTGAGTAGTCTGGTGATAAATATCTGTGTCCTTTTCCTGAAGGTATCTAATTGACTTGTGGAAAAATGTTGTGTGAGACAGACAAAAATTAATTGCAGAGATAGCAAGCAAGAAAAAAGAGCTACAAAGAGGAGAGACACAATTGAAAGAGAAGGAAAACAAAGGAACAAATGGCTTGAGAATATTTCCCATCTCCCTTGTTTTTCTGTGGAAAAAGTTTAGTGTCTTCCCCTTTAGACCACAAGGATCTCCGAACTCTGTGTGGCAAGAATCGAGAGTCCCTGATTGCCCCGTAATTGAGGTAATCGAATCGTAGCCTAATTGTAGAAAAAGGGACAATCAGATCAGTATTGGGGACCGTAAGTGAGGTGCTGCTGGAGGAGGGGGGGAAGGGCAGAAGGGGTCGGGGAGGGAGAAACGAAAGAGGAGCTATCTCGTGGAGGAGAAATTAGATTCTGATGGGAGGAGGGAAAGGAAGAGGGGTTTGGTGGAGGAGGAGGAGGAGCAGAGACTGGATTTAGATGGGAGAAGGAAAGGAAGGAGAGATCTGAAGGAGAGAAGAGGTTGTGATTGATAGAAGGGAGAAGCAGAGAGTGGCATGGGCCGAGGAAGAGAGATTAGAGTGAAATAGGAAGGTAAAGTTAGATGGGTGAAGGGGCCGGTGGTTGAGGTGGGTGGTTGGGTGGGACGGTGAGTGTTGTCTGAACCGCTGGGAGGAGTTTGGGCAGGCGCAATCTGATTATAGAAAGTAACCTGAATGAGTGATTGGATGGGATGTGTGTGTGTGTGTGAGAGAGAGAGAGAGAGAGAAAGGATATGTTGGAGTGTGAGAAGGACAGTGTATAGTAGCAGGGAGCAGCATACAACAAGGCAGTTTTCATTCGTTCGTTTCACTATGCAACTTAAAAGGAGGTAATACACTTTTAGTGCATTGGAGTGTCTTGATTCCTCCAAAATATGTCAGGAAACCGGACCAGATAAGCAAAGATAATGGTGGCCTGTTGCTTAGAATAGTTTGGATGAATGTTTTGCTCCAGATTTACCAACACTGTACAACCTCCTTTACAGCTTTTATTTTTTCTTACTACCATCTGAAGGAAGCACTGCTGGTGTCTCGAAATAAAAAATAAATTCAATTAAGACTCGTCACCCCAACCTGACGATGACCACAATACACCGGGATTCTTATTGTGAGAGTTCTGCTGGTTCAATTGTCTGGTGGGGTAACTCACCTCGGCTGTCTTCTTAGATAAAATTCCTGGACCAATGTCAGACTATTTTATGTGACAAGAAAATAATCCTTTTTCTCCAAGAGTTACCCATCCCACTCACTCTCAGACATCACACACATTCTTTCTCCTTCGTCCTCCGCCACCACCAGGTAAAACACGACACGACAAACAATAATCCAAGAAAGGGTTGTGGTGCTCTCTTGAAGGGGATATATAGCACATTGTTTTGGGTGGTAAATCTGGAGCACATGATTCCTCCAAACTATTCCAGGCAATAGGATACCAACCAGTATTTTTCTTCAACTGGGTCTGTTTCCTCGCATACTTTGAAGGAATAAAGGCTCTTCAATCTATCAAAAGTATACCATTCCCTTAACTTCTGACTACCCCATGCACCCTTTCAGACACGTTCCCTTGACTCCTCCATCTATTACCTCCAAACCAGATCTGTCCTTCCTCACCACTCCTCCTTACACAGCTGATGCCTTCTCTATTCCTCTTCCTAATTAGTCTTTCCATCATTGCCCCGTGTACTCATTACTTATTTTCATCACCCCTCCGGTTCCTATCCCATGTGATTACTGCACCTCTCGTCCCTCCTTGAAGTTCCTCCATTCCTCGCTCTGTTTCTTCTTTCTTTCACATTCACCCTTTTTCCTTTCCTACGCCCCTCACCCTGTTCCCTCCTTCCTACTACGCCCATCACCCTGTTGCTTCCTTCCTACAACACCCCTCACCCTGTTCCCTCCATCCTACAACACCTCTCACCCTGTTCCCTCCATCCTACAACACCTCTCACCCTGTTCCCTCCATCCTACAACACCTCTCACCCTGTTCCTTCCATCCTACAACACCTCTCACCCTGTTCCCTCCATCCTACAACACCCCTCACCCTGTTCCCTCCTTCCTACAACACCTCTCACCCTGTTGCTTCCTTCCTACAACACCCCTCACCCTGTTCCCTCCATCCTACAACACCCCTCACCCTGTTCCCTCCATCCTACAACACACCTCACCCTGTTCCCTCCATCCTACAACACCCCTCACCCTGTTCCCTCCATCCTACAACACCCCTCACCCTGTTCCCTCCATCCTACAACACCCCTCACCCTGTTCCCCTCCTTCCTACAACACCCCTCACCCTGTTCCCTCCATCCTACAACACCCCTCACCCTGTTCCCTCCTTCCCAGAATCCTCAGCTCATATCATCCTTCTCTCATCCCACATACTGTTTCATCCTTCTCTCGTCCCCTATCCCTCCCTCCTTCCCTCATTCCTGGCGTCAGCATTAGTAACAGAGGTCTTTGATCCATGTGAGGGGTGCGGGCCATGGTGAGGAGAGGTGTTCATGGCGTGTGAGGAAAGAAAAGGGAGAAAATATTACGGAGAGAGAGAGAGAGAGGGAGAAAAAAAAATTGGTTATGGGAATCACATTCGTTTTAATTTATTAATTTTTTTTATTATTATTATTATTTTCATTATTTGTTGTGGATAAAGTAATGTTCCAAGAAATTAGAGAGAAATATTAGGAATTTTATGAAGAGGATGAAATTTGGGAACAGTTGAAGAGAAAGAATTGTAAATATAACCATAACACCAAACGTAATCCACTAACCTGACTCAGTCTAACCTACCCTGGTTAAATCAAACCTAACCCATTCTATTCTTACCTAATCCAACATATTGTAATCTAACCGAATCAGATTAAACTTTTCGTAATCAAACCTACCCCAACCTAACTTTAACATCGCCAAGTCTAACTTAAGGGTGTATATAGTAAAATGTTATTGGTGGTAAATCTGGATCAATTGATTTCTCCAAAATATTCCAGGCAACATGGCACCATTATATTTATTCTTTGGTCCTGTTTCCTGGCGTACCTTGGAGGAGTCAAGACACTCCAATATACCAAAAGTGTATTACCCCTAAAATATATCATGAGCTACTCTAACCCACAGTATCCTTGCTCATCCCAGACTGCCTGACTCTAAGTGACCGCCCCTGTACTCGAGTCTGGGTCACTTTCTAGGACAGTGAAGGAAAAATTGGTGAAGTGTGTAATTATCTTTGGCTTGCAGGCGCTTGACTTTTTCTTATCAGCAAGCCACACTCGGAGCTAAGTCACACACACACGTACTGCGTACTGTACGTGGATACCATATAAGCGAGCATAAAATAAATTACCATACTGAGGAATACAGCATTAGTTAGTTAGTTTGGTAAGAAAATAGAAATTATCCTGAAATTGAAATTTTCCGTACTGTCTGTAAGGAATTTTGCCTTTTGTGTTGAAACTCTACGGATTATTCCAACCATATTTAATTACTCTACATTACAATCCATTTTCCTCCAGAGTCCAGAGGAAGAGTTCCCAGGATGAGGGAAAATTGCTTGTGTTGTTGTTGGTACATTTTGATGAACTGAAAAGGTATTTCATAGATCTCCGAATGATGTTATTAATTTATAAGTTATATGATTATTGTTAGTGGTTTGTTTAAAGTGACCTGTAAATCGTAACACCCTGACAATTAATGAAATGGTGAGAGGGGGGAGTGAAATAAAAATAACATTCCAGCAAATGTGTGGAACTCTGTTTTATAGTTTACTTTAGCATTATTATGAGGCAGAGTCTATACTGATGGTGTTTCACTACTGCTTCTCTACGTCATATCTCAAGAAACGGCACTATATTCAACCGGGAGGTGGTATGCAAACGGAGAAGGGGGAAACTATATCATGGGGTTGACGTAAGGAGCTTCACCTGATATCAGAGTTTACCCAGGTGCCGGCCAAGGGGTATGTGTAGGAGAGGGAGTGGTGGAGAAATGATATAGAGGAGAAGTAGTGATAGTAAGAGGAACTAGATGGACGAGCTGAAATTATATGAAGGAGAAGGAGAAGGAGAAGTAGCGATAGTAAGAGGAACTAGATGGACGAGCTGAAAATATATAAAAAAAGAAATTATATAAAAAAAATTTATATAATTTTTTTTTATATAAAATTTTGTTTTATACAAAATTGTTTTTGTATATAAGTGTGTTTTTGTATATAAAATTGTTTGTTTATACACAAATTGTTTTTTATATACAAATGTTTTTATATAAAATTTTTGTTTTATATAATTTTTGTTTATATAATTTTTTTTATATAAATTTGTTTTTATGAAAAAAATGTAAAAAAAAATGTCTATATAAAATTTTTTTTATATAAATTTGTTTTATAAAAAAAATTATATAAATTGTTTTTTATATAAATTTTTTGTTATAAAAATGTATTTTCATAAAAAAATTTATATAAAATATTTTTTTATATACAAAATTTTTTAATATAAAAAAAATTACATAAATCATTTTTATATTAATTTTTTTATAAAAAAAATATATAAAATATCTTTGTTATATAAATTTTGTTTATATAAAAAAAAGTTATATAACAATTTTTTGTATATATAATTTTTTGTTTATATAAACAAAATTTATATAATTTTTTTTTATATAAATTTTGTTTTATAAGTGTTGTTTTATATAAATTAATTTTTATATAAAAAAAAATTATAAAAATTTCTTTGTTTATAAATTTTTTGTTTATATATAATTTTTTTTTTATAATTTGTTTATATTTTTATATAATTTTTTTTATATAATTTGTTTTTATATAAAATTTCTTTTATATACAATTTCTTTTTATAAAATTTTGTTTTATATAAAAAAAATTATATAAAATGTTTTTATTATATTTTTATATTATATATAAAAAAAATTGTATATACCTTTTTTTATATAAAATTTTTGTATATAAATTTTTTTTATAAACAAAATTTTTGTTATATAATTTGTTTTTATATAAATTTGTTTTATATTAATTTTTGTTATATAATTTGTTTTATATAAATTTGTTTTTATATAAAAAAAATTTTATCTAAAAATACTTTTATATATAATTTTTGTAAACAATTTTGTTTTATATATAATATTTTTTTATAAAAATTTTGTTTTATATAAGAAAAAAAAATGTATAATTTTTTTATATAAAAAAATATATATAAATTTTTGTTATATAAATTTTTGTTTTATATAAAAAAAATTTATATAAAATGTTTTATATAAAAAAAATTCATATCAAATTTTGTTTTATATACCATTTTTTTTATAACAATTTTTTTATATAACAATTTTTTTTATAACAATTTTTTTTATATAACAATATTTTTATATAACCTTTTTTTTTATATATAGCAATTTTTTTTATAAGGTTCGAACAACTGTGCGTCTCCCTACAACACACATTTGTTCGAATCATCAAAGCTTGGCTAGTTGCAATTCATCGTGCCAAGGGAACAGGACACAATTTCTGACCGCGAGTGTACAGTATAAGGGACAGAAGAAGCCTTAAGAGAACAGCGTTGGGCGAGTGTTTTCAGAGAGTAGAATGGAAGAGGAGGGTGACGCGAAAGTGGGTGAAGAAAAGCATAAAGGCAACAAAGGAGAGAGAGAGAGAGAGAGAGAGAGAGAGAGAGAGAGAGAGAGAGAGAGAGAGAGAGAGAGAGAGAGAGAGAGAGAGAGAGAGAGAGAGAGAGAGAGAAATGGGGTACAAGTGAGTTAAGAGAGGCAGGGTTTAGAAGCTATAAAAGAAAGAAAAAAAAAGTGTAAATTGCACAGGCAGCTGGAATCTGACCCAAACATTCGCCCCTCAGGAAATACGGTCGGAAATTAAGTGTGTTATCATGGCAATAGAGCCTTGCAGCTTGTGTGTGAGAGAGACAGGGCAGGAGGGGTGGTGGAATGTAAGAGAATGTTGATTGCGGTGGTAGAAGGTGATGCTTTACTTTAGATAATTATATATATATATTTTATAATAATTATATATATGTATGCTTAAAATCGTGGGGAGAAATTGATTAGGTAAGGAGTTGCGTAAGAGTCCTTTTGTCTCATACTCTACCCTTGATGGAAAGTCTTCAAGTACTCGTATGTTTTCTTCTTCATTCACTTTCATATCCTGAGTGTCCCAACCTTTCTTCTTTTTTCCCCTCCTTCTTTGCTCTTCCTCCTCGAGTAATAACACGTACTATTGAGGACATAATTTCTTCCCACTGAGGCGTGACTCATACAGATATCTCACCTTTGTTTTCATGTACTCCTATGATTTTAGTGTTTTAATTTGTGTATGAGTGTTTACTGGAAGTTAGAAGATGTTTCTTGATTAATATATAAGAAAAATATACAGCTCACTATTAGAGGAAAGCAGTCAAATGGTTACTAAACTCACCCCTGTATAGAAAGAATTTTTTGTCCACAATAGTACCATGCTTCACCATCCATGAGTCACAAGAGCATTGGGGTTTTTATATTTTTCTATAATATGGAAGGTGAGAAATGAAGACAAAAAGTTCGCTCGATGTCCTAACCTGTGATATTTATAAAAAAAAGGTTTGAGATAATACAGTACATAATCATATCTAGTTTCCCTTGTAACACGTGTAGAATTCTCCTGCTAATATCTTTCCGCCCAGACTTGTGTACACAGAATGGTATAGTGTTGTATTAATATGCTTGCACCATAATTATAGGGAAAGAATAATATAATTAGCTAGTGCTTCTCGGAGTAGAATAACAAGAAACTATTTTTTCTGAAAGGGTAGTGGAAGTTAGGTCACCTTTGGTACGGTACTTTAAACTTTCGACAACTTGATCCTTTCCCCGACAAACAAGTAAGTTAAGAGAGAGAGAGAGAGAGAGAGAGAGAGAGAGAGAGAGAGAGAGAGAGAGAGAGAGAGAGAGAGAGAGTGTTCAAGCACCTCGAAGAAAACTCACTACGAATCATTCCACCTCTCACCGTCTGTTAGTTATATTTGGCGAAAGAAAACTCTGGCGGTCGCGGCGAAACTGATGGCCTTGTAAATTTTAGCGGCAGTCCAAAGGCCGCCTCCCTCACCCACCACTTGAGTACCTCCTGCCCCCTTACTCTTTCTGGTGTGTGTTGTTTTTCCGTTCTCTTGTTTTTTATTCCTCTTCTTTTATTTTGTCTGCCTGGTTTTTTTGTTTTCTGTCTTTTTACCTGACTTGCTTTTTGCATTTCTTCTCATTTAAGTCGCGTCTTCCCATTACTATGATTATTGAAGTATTTTTTTTTAAGGTTTTCTAATCTGAGAAAAGGGAGTGACGGAGCTTTGACCCTGCAAATGGATGGGCTTTGTGTCTTTTGAATCGAGCAAACTTTATAACAATACCTCGAGTAGAAAAATGTCCTCGTGGAGTATGGCAGTTGTTCAATTCATTTCGCAGGTTGGTTAACACGACAATTATTCATATGGTATAATATTTATATGAAATATAGAACAGAGTTGCTTTTTGGTTGATATGTGTAGCCTAATTAGCGACCTTTCATCTTTGTGTTGAATGATTGTATTAATATTGCACTGTCGATAATATTTCTGTGATGTTTCTTTAAGGTGCATGTACAGTCGACTTCAGGAATTCGTATACACCATGTACAGTCGTAACAACTACAAAACTTAGTACATTAAATTTTCAATACCAAACTTTTCTAGTAATGTTATTTGGCTCATACATGAATCTGTCAGCAGAACAATGCCTACAGTATGTGTAGATTAAAGACCCATTTTAACCAATGCTCTGTGTACGAATTCCTGAGGCCGACTGTACATATTTGTCGATTGTATATATATATTAAAGTAAACAAACACGAAATGATAAATATATAGAACTGGAAGTCGTGTCGCCTCCACTGTATAAACATAGATTAATAAACAAGCCAGGCAGACGGGTGTGAAATGTGTGGCCGAAGTAAAACTCAACATTTCTTCCTGAAGGCTACACGAAGAAATAAAACTCAACATCAGCTTGGGTAAAAATAATTTTACACTTTGGAGGAATATAGAATAGGAAAAGTTATAATTGAAAATGAGGTCAGGTCTCGGGTTTTTGGAGGTGTGGTAATGTTAATTCAGTGTTGGGTGGAGGCTGTGTGACTGTTACATCCATTAATTAAGTACTCGTGACACACCAGGCCAAGTCATTCCCTGTAAAGACGCACACACTTACAGTCATTATTCCCTGGGATGGGGGAAGTTTTTGTCGCTTGTTTTGTAAGGCTGTGCATTAAGCAGACCGTACTGTACATGATATGATGGTCCTGACCTTATCTATCTAAGTTAACCTGACATGATAATTCTCCAACCAACTTAGCTTAACTTCAACTGCTTCTTCTGATTTTATGAAACCTATCTGAGCGTGAATCAACTTACCCAAGTTTCGTTTATATTACTTTAACTAAAGTTTCCTGAAGTATACTATAAGCGTACTGTGTTCTACATTGATGTCACCGGTACAAGCAGAAAAACTTTAATTCCGCTGTATCAAGATGTATAGATGGCAGATTCTGAAACTCCAAGTATGCGATGACAGTCCTTGAAGTAGACCGAGGTGAGATGAAAAGAAAAAACCGATATGGAGGTCTGAGCTTGAGAGGGGAGGAGAAAATTCACTCTTTTATGGACATGGAGATGAAGAAAACCCATATTGATAAACGAGAGATATATTCCAAACAGTTGTCACCGAAATAGTTTGGATTTAACCTTTTCTGGCGCTGAGGGTTGTCTTCGTCTTGTTGTGAGGGTAGGTGGTGGGCAAGGGAAGACATGGGCTGGATGTGGGAGGGTTTGGGGCAAGATATTGATGGAGGAATGAACATAAAAAGAAGAGCCCACTTCGCAAAGCGTCAGAGCAGCTAGACTCACCTGCTAGAGGGTATGGTCAGGTACTTGGGAAAGAGGATTAGTGCGAAGCGGAGTTGGGTCTGGGGAAAAACAAACCAGAATTAAAGGAGGAGAAAATAAAGGCAAACAGGGGTTGTAACACTCACAAAAACAAGGGGCAGGAGTGTGGTGTGGCCTGGAAAAGAACTGATGGCCAGGAAAATGTAGGAGTAGGATCACCGGCAAAAGAGCAGGGTTAAGAGCAAGGATAAGGCAAAGAAAAAATTGTAGGAGCAGGGGGCGAGGCCGGGACGTGACTCGGCACAACCACTGATAGCCCCATTAATCTTTCTTGTAGCCAACTTCCTCAAGAAGTTCCGACAAGGTGAAAAAATTTCGTCTCTCGAGGGGGGTCTTGAAGAGAGCAGTGGGGGGGCGGGCGTGATGGATGTTGCCACAAATTAGCCCCTCAGAGCACGTAAACACGACGGAGGTGGTGAATATATATGTAATCCCAAGGTGTCAGGATGGTGAGGGGAGAATGTGAAAGATGAGAAAGTGGTGTACGTGATATGAGGAAAAGAGGTAGGATAATGGGGGAGTTGGAGATGAGGTAGGATAATGGGGAAGAGGAAAAGTGGAGCTAAAATGAAGTAAGCTGAGAATGGTGTGATAAGGAAGTATGAGGTGAGCTGAGAATGGTCTTTAAGGTGACGGCATTGTAAGAATTGGCCCTCTTGGATTCAACATGAAAAGAGATAATAATATAATATGTTCAGTTTCGATTGTCTCACTTCCACTATTGAAATATCACACTAACCTCTCACCCTCCACACTAACCACTCACCTACCACACTAACCTATCACCTACCACACTAACCTCTCACCTACCACACTAACCTCTCACCTACCACACTAACCTCTCATCCTTCACACTCACCTCTCACCCTCCACACTAGCCACTGACCTCTCACCCTCCACACTAACCACTCACCTACCACACTCAACCACTCACCTACCACATTAACCACTCACCTACCACACTCAACCACTCATCTACCACACTTTTCTCGTTGTGTTGATAATACACGTAATAATATAATCCAGTTAATGTTGCCTGAAGTTGACGGACGTGGTATTGACAAGCTGTATAGATAATTATGACTTACCATCTTTATTAGTGAAAAGGGAGAGGAAGGGATGGGGATGTGGGTAGGAGTGATGGGGGGGAGAACCTGGTTATAAAGAGAGGGGAGGAGGATATGGGTGAAGGACGGAAGGGGAGGAGAAGCATTCAAGAGAGAAGAGGGGAAGATGGAAGGATGAAGGGGAGGAGAAGCATTCAAGAGAGAAGAGGGGAAGATGGAAGGATGAAGGGGAGAAAAGGGGTCAGGGAGGGGGGAAATGGAGAGAGGGAGAAGAGATGGAGGGAGAAGAGGGAAGGAGAAGAGGGGTCAGGGAGGGGGAAAATGGAGGGAGGGAGGGAGGGAATTTGCAACAGGCTGTGCAGAATGATAAACCGGCGATTAGAGAGGAAATGCAGCGAGCCATGCAGCAAGATTGGAGGATCTGTTGTGAGCCTCGGATTGGTGGAGAGAGTGTGAGTGTGAGAGAGAGAGAGAGTGTGTGTGTAAGCGTGTGCATGTATGTTTGTGTTTACACGTGTAAGCGCGACTGTACATGTGTTGGATAGTGTGAAAATGTGCGAGAAAGTGTGATAATAAGAAAATTAGAGTAAGAAACAAGAGGTTGAGAAATTTCTGAGGGAGAGAGAGAGAAATAAAAAGGAAAGGCGGGGAAAATACAGACGAACGTAGAGAATATCATAGGAGCAACAGGAAGGAGTGAAGGAATACGGAAAGGAGAGAAGATAACGAGGACGAATAAAACAGAAAACAAACTGAACGAAGTAAAACGGAAGATGGAGGGAAAATATTAAAGAGGAGAAGCGAAGATAGGAATAGAATAAATGGCAAGGAGGGGGAATAGAGCAAGAGATGATACGACGACAGAAATAAAAGAAATGAATATAGATAAATGAGTTAGTTAGTGAGGTAAGGGAAATGAAGGTAAATTTAACAAGTAAAGTATAAAAATAAGAGGAAACAAAAGGGATTGAAGGTAAATTTAACAAGTAAAAGTATAAAAAGAAGAGGAAAGTAAAGGGGATTGAAGGTAAATTTAACAAGTAAAGTATAAAAAGAATAGGACACTAAAGCGAGGGAAGGTAAATTTAACAAGTCAAGTATAAAAACAAAAGGAAACTAAAGCGAGGGAAGGAAGAGGTGGGAGAGTGAGTGGAGTAAGGCTGGACTGGCCATGTGAGCTCTGTGAGTCTGAGTTCAAGGCTTCAGATCCCTATTTATGGCCCGAGTATTTATTCTGAAGCCTAGTAGTATAGTGAGACCCCCCCCCCCAGCCCCAGATTGCTGTTACTATCCCCCAACACCCCACCCCCACTACCACCACCAGTCTGCTCTTGCCCCTTGTATCTGTATTACACCACTTTCTTTGCCCCTGTATCCCACCACTTTCCTTGTCCCTGTATCCCATCACTTTCCTTGGCCCTGTATTACACCACTTTGCTTGCCCTCTGTATCTGTATCCCACCATTTTCCTTTGCCTGCCCCAGCTGTCTGTCCCTATCCTATTTAAATCAACCATCCCAGTCACCATCACTCTACCCCAGCTCCCCCTCCCCCCGACCCCTCCAGATAGCCCCAGTACCCCCCTATACCCCACTCTGCCGGTCACAGCGAATGTCTACCCAAACCCCAGCCATTCCCTCCCTCTCCCACCCCCTTCCATCACCGGTCCCAGGCTAACCCATCAAGCCTTTCCGAACCTCACCATCCCAACAACCTCTGCCTCCACAAGAAAAGTGAAACATAATATTATTCCATGAGGCACAGGTAAATGCAACGAGCGGGTGAAGCTTGACTCGGTGCAGAAGCATTATACTGTATTGTAGGTTTTTAAATATGTCCCTCGGGTTTAGTATAAGTGATGTTTTAGTGGTACATATTAGTTTTGGTCGTGGATGAACTTGGAATACACAGCAGACAGAAAAAATGAAGGAATACACACACACACACACACCAAGAAAAGAAAAAAACCAATAGTGAGATATATGTTTTATGCCGTATTCGTAGTCCTTCGTTTCGAACCAGGCATACAGAACTCAAATACAGTCCTGATGTAATTTCGGTAGTGTTGCATTCAATCCATTTCATTCTGCCTTAGTGTATCAGTCTGTTCTCCATCCAGGAACAGTCCCAATATCAAGTTGTCTCCCGAAGGGCTGGAAAATGTTGCGGAATTGTGTTATATACATTCAGGAAATATCTTGGAGGCAGTGCCGAAATATCGCTGTGGTTTCCGGGAGATTTTAAAAGCCATCTTTTGTGACCGAGGAAGCATTTCAAGAGAGAGTGTGTGTGTGTGACGTTACATTTCAGGAGGGAGAGAGAGTGTGTGTGACGAAACATTTCAGGAGAGAGAGATATATAGAGTGTGTGTGTTTGGGGGAGAGAGAGACAGAGTCAGAGAAAGAAATCGAGAGAACACACACGCACTAACTTTGACATTTCAGGGGAGCCTCACCAACCAACTTTTCTCATGTCATCCCCCAGGAAAAAGCCAGGGATGTATTTTCATATTTATTTCCGCCTCGGGTTGTTGGCGAGTTTCTGTTGTTGTTGAAACCAAATTTATGCCACGCCTCCACTTTCGTCGTCTCATACTTTTTCCTTCTTAGTTCGCAAAAAGGATCAAGGGTATAAAAGTTTATATGAGTGGCGCATCATTGTCTGATAGCTCGTTGGAATTTTGCACAGGTTCTTTAACTATATATTATACTGGCCAAAACAACCTCCATAAGATGTTAATAGTTGCGGTTAGAACGGCAACAGTAAATCATAAAAATAATGAACTCTGTGTATTTAAAGTCTTCAATACCCAAGAATATTTTGGCAGCTTTTATTACGTGTGGTCATACCTATAATGAATATTAGAGTTAACATCAAATATAAGTACTGTTCCAAGATGGTGTCTGTTGAGAGCATTATTGGAATAGTTTATGCCGCGAAATATTTTTTTTTAGATATATATATTTAAAAAAGCAAAACAAGCTACTTATCGCCGTGGGCTGGGTAACGAAGGATGGAAACTCTACTGAGAGGACAGGGTGGAAGTGTGACTGTATGGAGAGGAAGAAAAGGGACTGTGTGTGGAAGGGTCAAAGAAAGGAAAGAGGACTGTTTGTGGAAGGGTTAAAAGAGGGGGACTGTGTGTGGAAGGGTCAAAGAAAGGAGTTAACTGTATCGAGGAAGCGAGAAAATGGGAACTGGACAGGTGAAACGGATTAGCATGAGGTTTGTAAGGTGGTATTGAAGAAAATTATTATATAGATACAAATATGATTGAGACGAGGAGGAAGGGGTGCAGGCGACAGAGTGAAAGAAAAGGAATAAATGATGTGGGTGCAGGTGAAGAATGAGGACTGTAGGAAGGAAATGACGGAGAAGTTAGTGGATATTACGAAGAAAAAGTCCGTAAGATGCAAAGTAGGAGAGAGACTGAAGGATGGGGAGAAATAATGAGGAGGAGTGGATGGCAGAGGAATGTATGAAGAAAACTACTCGGAAGGGTAATTTTAGGGATGGGACGAGGAGCGACTACGAAGGGGAACTTTATGGAAGTGTGTGGACAGAGAGGTAAGAAGTGGCGACTACGAAGGGGAACTTTATGGAAGTGTGTGGACAGAGAGGTAAGAAGTGGCTCGCATCTTTACGACGTCGTTCCGTATGCAGTAAATCGAAGGCCATTATAGACCAAGTTAGAAATGGCCGAGTATCTATTGGCGTGTTACCGTTTCCTTTGTTAACTGTTTATGGTTTGTTAACTTTGTTCTGTTTCCTATAATCCTCCATTTCATTTATATGGGTCGCTCTTGTTTCAAATATAATAGTATATATACTAAGTTGTGCCTCGTAGTTCTGTGCGTGGACGTTGGTGTGTTTATTTATAGGTATTTAGAAGTGAGTGTGCGGGGTGTTAAACAGATTTAATGTTTGCTTCTTTATTTAATTTTGTATGCATGTTTTCCGAATCGGTTTCTTTTGTATGTCCCTCTGGTGCTTCACACACACTTAATCTTAATCCAAATGTATGAGACTGGATGGTATCAGCCGGTGTTTGCGTATCAACTCTGAAGTATATACGGATTACTATCATACATGCACAAAAGGATTAAATGTATGTATACAGAGTATAGTCGACTGGGGGAAAAATTTTGTGCAAGAGAAAGGGGCCAAAAGTTTAACAAGGCATAACAACCCTTCGTTATGATTATTGTCAAACCTATGACCCAAAGTACATACGTCTCCTATTGGGGAAGCTTTATGCTGTATTTCATATTTCTGTCATTATATGTATGATACTATATTTATATATAACTTTACTAGTAAATAGTGGCTACGTAACGTATATAGTCTGTATTTCTAAATTACGTAACGCTGATGAACTCTCTCTGTTTGTCTGTCTGAATCATTGCCATCCCTCCCTCTGTGTATCGTCCTGTCACGTGGAGGTTCCTCTCGTCCTTCTCACTCTCCTTCCGCCACTTGGTGAAGCCGTTCCTGCTCTGGATATGTTGTTTAGAGGAATGTGGAAGTAATTGCCACTTAAAACTTAGGGTAATGGCGACGTGCTTTCTGTTGGTGGTATTTGGAATTGGTAAGTAATGTATGTATGTACATTTTGATTTTCCTGTATAGGTTGTGTGATATACTTAAGTATGCCTTAATATTGAGGCTGTTAGTTCATGTATGTTTTACTACTGGGATTGTTACATACAGTATGTTGTTATATGTTTCGTACTTGTGTCTTTCGTAGGCCTGCTTTCTTGTTCCGTGTATGAATTTGGCTGTGACTTGTAAGTACCTCCCCACTCGTACAAGAAAATATTTTACGGCACTCTGGTATTGATGAGACAACGGGATCTGCAGTGAGAATTGAAAGGTATGCCGAGGGTAGTGCAAGTATGTTGATGGTAATCGAGGTAATTAAAAAATAAAAATAAATAAATAGTGCAGATATGTGGGTGTGTCATGTGTTTGTATAGCAAAATAATATGACATTATTGGAGTAAAACAGCTTTAATAATGGGAAAGAGCATAATGTTATGTATGAAATTAAGCTCAGACGTGTATGCTCTATATAAGTTTCCTCTTACTTGAAAGTTTAAATTATGTAACATACGAACGAGAGAAGTGCGATTTGTTGGGAATGAGAAAGAAGTGGGCAGTGCCGTCTAGAGAGGGAGAGAATAATTTAAGTTAAGTGAGCTGCGATGGAGTAAATGGACGAGGCGTTTAGTGGGTGATCGTTCAGGTGAAGGATAAAAGAGGAGTGACGGGAACAGTGTGCATACTAAGAGAATGTGTGTGAGTGATGAAAACTGGAGGTACTGATGACCACAAGTCTTACCCAGGTCGCGTAATGGAAATAAAATAAACTAAGTTACCGACCAATTTTGTACATGTATAACCCATTGTAAGGAAGAGGAGTTGCAAGTTATGTTTGTAATAAATTAGTTTTTATACTAGTAGATATAAAATGATAATGTTTACGTAAAAGAAATAATATTTTTAACCTTCACAAATTATGCTTTCAGATGCAGGTGGCAACTATGAAGAAAATAGAATTACCGGGATTGCAAAGGTAGAACGTTGGAAAACCTTCTCTTCACCACGACCACAGTTAAGCAGCAAGAATGTAAAGTTGTCGGGTATTTAGTTTATCAATATAAAGGGGGATTGTGAATATCAAGTATGTATTGTTTGTAAAAGTAAATGGGTCTATAAATGACGTTTTTATTGCTAACAACAAATATTTTAGAAATGGTGCAACAAATTATTTTCAATTTACAGATAAAATATCCAAAACATTTATTTGGCTGTTTTATTGACATATCTCTATCTACAGATAAAGAGGACGGGCATGACGATACATAACATTGTTTACAGAGGCTGAAATGCCAGCCCAATAATTGGTATTTCATAAAGAGTATCTATCTGTAACGGCTTTATTATATTACCAGTACTGCAATTTATTCTGTGACCACATGCTTGTCTCCCAGGCTGACTGCATGGTTTTCCCATCTTGTCTTGCTGCAATCCGGTCTGCATTGTTTTGAGCACATGGCTGACAAACAGAGGTCATGATCAATAGACTGATTCTTACCTGGTAGTGAGGTATCTCTTCAGAAGTTGGGTTTTGGCACACACTTTGTTTCATGCTAAATGGTGTATCATCACTGTGGATGATGATTTATTTAATTTTTAATGCTATTTCTATTCTGCTCAAAGTTGTTATTCATGTGTATATGATGAATTTATTGACCATTAGTCTGGGATATTTATAAGTGATGTTAAGGTTCCAGCTGCGCATCTTGTCTGTTATTTATTTGTGTGATGGAAAGTGTCCAAGTAATCAGGGTAGGCCTACCGGCTCAGTCACTGGTTAACTCGACTCGGTGTGTCAGCTGGATCCTCTATTAGCACTGTCTGTCTCTATACCTACAACTATTGGTATGCATCGGGTGAATTATTTGGTGTGTAATAGACTGTAGTTGTATGGAGTGGATTTGTTTAGTCTATTTACTGTAAGCTTCATTAGGTATTACTTGTTATATGAATAGGTTGTAGGAGTACTGTGATGGATGTATAGTGTATGCATTCACACCTACTACAATTTAATTAATGTGTATGCATACATCTACTTACTGTGACAGGCAAGTTATTGTAGTGAAGGATAATTTTCGTAGTGTTTTAAGTATTCATGATTTAATATGCGACTGTGTCCGACTGGACGATCCCAGCTTTGAAGGTCCATTACCTATATTATGGTGGTCATCCATCTTGACTGGAGAGCTATCGTTGCGAGTCCTAATTTATTGTCATTTGTGCTATGCCAGGATTGTATGGAGTAATTAATTATACCGGTATACTTAGTATTCATCATTCATTGGTAGTGCCTTTGATAATCTGTCATATATTTTTATTCTTTCCAATGCTCCTAATGTTTGTATACATACAATTTGAATAATGTATATACCCTAAGGGGCAGTTATTTGTGAAATTTTATGTCCGAATGTACTATTTACACACTGTTGGCCTACATGTTTCCATATGTGTATCAAAATTACACTATTATGTACCACTATACCCATCCTCTTTAACTGTAGTAGATCAACAATTAGTTCCATACATACAGTGTGTGTGTTAAAGGACAGTGTAGTGGAGACACATGCTGCCTACCCCACTGGTACCATGGCAGACCACATGTCAAGTCACGCGGCACTCAACATATTTTCCCAAGACAGGAAAGGCACGTGGTCACACTCATTGTATATCCCTCTCTCTATCAAAAAGAGTGTCATTCAGTCTTCACGGATAGTGACAACACCTCAATTAATGCAAATCCTCACTGGGCCTACAAGAGAAGCATGTGCTCGCACAATGAATATTTTTCCTCTATATCAACATTACATTGTAACAAGAGATAAATGCATAAATTAATAGACACAGACCCCAAGTGGTCACAAAATTTACATAATTAACTTTTCAATAACAGAGGACGTGATCACACACAATCTCTTTTACCTATAATATTATATGAAATTCGTAAAAGTATCGTCACTATTACAACACGTGGTCACACATGTAACTTGTTTATCTCCATCAGAATTATCGCAATGCAACAATATTAGATAAAAATCCGTCCTCTATGTATGAAATAGCTAGATTAATAATTAAGTAATTGGAGTGAGTGCACGTGGTAACATTAAATTGCTTTACCTCTATAACAAAAATATTGTATTGCAACAGTACAATGTTACATTAACTAATAGGGAGAACATGTCCCTTCCACATGAAACTTTTACTCTTTCAACTTAAAGTAATGCAGCAAGATAATGTAACATCCAATCCATCAATCCATACTCTTTTCCTACGAGACATATATATATATTTTAGTACAAATATACAGTACACAGAGTGCATCCCTCCAGATCTTCTCCGTGACATCAAAGCGGTTTGTCGGAGCATAAGGTTGAAGTGGTCCGACCTTCTCTATAAAGGACCTGGACTCGCCAGGCAGTTGGTACACCTGACCAGAGAGGGGTTGTCGCATTTGTGAGTGGTGGTGGGTTTGTCAGTCATTTTTGTTGATCAGTTTATATAAACAAAATACTATAAGGCATGAGTATTTTTAGCTATCCAATATTGTAAATTCTAGTAGAGCTTTCATGTAACGATGTCTAGGAAATTGGTGGGGAAAATTATCTCTATTTCAGTGTTCTATCTATAATGGTTTTCCCTGTATATTTGTTTTTCTCTTTATATCTGCATATATACCAGATTATAGAGTCTCTATATACTTCTCAAGTCCATATATACATCTGTATTTTATTAAATATATGTCAAAACTACAGGTATATTCTTTTCCAAACTATTATATTTCTATTTCATCTTCCTACAAACCATTCTTATTTTTAATTCGAAGAGCGTCCGGAAATCACCCACGCATAAATTCACACAACATTTGTTAAAAAAAAAAAAAAATAAAAAAAAATAAAAAAAGGTTAAAAATAAATTTTCCGGCATATCAAAGTAGAGATATGCTACTTTAATACAAGTGGATGGCTAAACCCTTACGCTCCACCTAGGACAACCCTTGGACCCCCCACGGGGCCCGAAGGCCCCACGGGGGTCCTCAGGCGCCTATCGGGAACTTGCAGAGTTAATACTTCCCCCCTTATGAATGCCATCAGGGGGAAGGGGGGTTCCTCCAGGATGTAAGGAGGGACACCCCACACACCAGTACTGTCCGCTATATGTGCTGGACCATCCATCCATTGGAATAGATGTGTACTGGTGCGTCCATACCACTCCATACAGTACCTTGGGCGGCACACACTACATCCTCCAAGTACAGTCACCAGCATAACTTCCTTTACTCCCCTGGCGAGAGTGAGGTCGAAGTCGTTGTTGGAGATGGACCACACTAACAGAAATGGTCCAGTTCATAATGCTTCACATGTCTTTAGAGGTGTTCACTTACTTGAATCCAACAACTTTAACCCCGGCATGATTTACAGACTCAGTGTTCGTTTGCCTGTACCTTTACATGGGACCATCAGCTACCTCACTTCACAAGTACCTGAAACACACAAAACGAGTACATTAGTCTTCCCAAATGGACACCTCCTTCCATATATACCTAGATCCAGACTCTTTATAAATACTAGAGGCTCTCACTGCATCGTGTGTAGGTACAGTCGCGGCAAATAGTCCTTGACCAGTCAGTGATGGATAGCCGTGACCAACATAGGAGCGTCCGAAAACTCGAAACATTTATACCCATATTATCATTAGGCAGCTGACTGAAGCTGGCCGCACCTTTCCATCACAGGCTGGTCAAGGGCTATCCGCCGCGACTGTACTTGGGCCATCATGTAAGTACTTTGTCTCTCAGTGTACCAGTTTCCCACTCCACAAATACCGTACCTGAAACACTGAACATTTTCATAAATACTTCATACATTATTAACAAGTGGATACATTATTGACAAATATACTTCACAACGAATTCGTGCTTTTTCTTTTTAACCTCAACCTCGGGACTGTAGGCAGTTAACTCTTGCTAGGCACAGAGAGATTTGGTTGTCGCACTAGATGAGACAGTGGAGCTCCGTAGTGATGTTGGTAGCTTCTCTTCTGCCCCACTAGATGACTACACTTTATACACACGTCACTATCAGGAGAAGGCAGCTACATCGTCACTTACAGCATTTTGGAATATGGTCGGGCATCTTCTATGTTATTAGTTCATGACGATATAGGGGATATTTCCTTTACGTGTCGCCGTAGCCAGGATACTTGACGAAAAGCAAGAACCATCAGATCACCTCTGAATAAAACCCAGACGTTTTGGCGTGGACTCGAACCTGGGGCCTTGAAGTCTGCAGTCCGTCCAAACCATTGTACAGTTGCCAGCACTTATAACTGATACAGGCAGCGTTGTCAGTCCCCTTCGCCTGTACCTGTTATAAGTGCTGGCAATTGTACAAGGACTTGAGCCATTGCCTTAGTACTTCGTTTGTAAATAGAGTCCACTTCCCTCATAACGCATACAAACCAAAGGAAAATAATTTAAAACAAAAACTGCCCTTCACCTCCCCAACACACATTCCTTCAAGTTGTCGCTGGTTGGAATATCAATGAAACTTCATACTTAAACCAGCGACGACTTTAAGGAGGGAGGGGGGAAGTGTAGGGAAGTTTTTAGACAAGTGCCAATGAAGGTGATATTTTCTTCTGGTTTGTACGCCTTATGAGTACGGTACACTATATCTGGGTTCTCACTCCACCTGCCGACTCTATCCATAAGTACCTGAAACAGACAAAAGTAAAACTATTAAGGATTCACAATAAATATCCAACCACGTGTTAAAGCTTTGGAATCGGACATTATAAATACCATTTAACATATTACAACTCTTATCCTGTCTCATACATACTTGCATGCTTTAATCAAAGCATTGTTATAATCATCAACACGAGGGTTGTGACAATGAAATTGTATTTGATTCTCTATTGAAATAGTAAATGTACAGTCGCCGACAATAGCGACGTCCCTCTCCTTGACCAATACGAAACCCGCAGCCACTGCTTCCTATTGAGGAAGGAGGAAGTAAGTGAGTGAGAGGAGGCAGAGTTGGTTTTAAATTAATTAAATAAAAATGATCACAGTATGTGCTTTTGGTTCAGTGTACTTCCAGGCAAGGGGAGTCGCTATTGTCGGGGACTGTACAGCCATGGGTGATAGTGCTGGACCATGGTCCAAGGAGTGTTGGAGAGAATATGAACAGAGTTCGAAAGTGAGTCTAGTAAACCTCTCCCAACGTTGAGAATGGTTTGGAAAATTCACTGGTTCGAACTCTGTTGAGTTGCTCTCCAACACTCCTTGGACCCTGGTCCAGCACTATCTGCCATGGCTGTACATAATATCTATATAATAATACAGATGCTATCACGAACTCTTAGTTCACGCACCACCCTATATAATAGCTTTAATTGTAGGAGGGTTTACACTTAACTTTGTATATTTAAATAATACTTACCATAACATACGTTATGTATATAATATTATGGTAATGGGGATAATCAAGGGGGATGACTGGGAGGCAAAGGAAAAGAGATGTGGGAGGAGAGAATGGGGGGAAATGAGAGGGAGGTAGGGACTGACAGGTAGGGTATGGGGGAGGTAGGGACTGACAGGTAGGGTATGGGGGAGGGAGAATGATCGTGGGGAGGGGGGAGGGGGGAGGGCGAGGGAGGGTGGTAGAAATAGACGGGATTGGGGAGTAGTGGGTGTTCGAATGCCAACATTAGCAATGCTCGGCTATGCCATCAGAGTCAAGAGTAAACACCGTAATTAACAACATTTGCCATTGCACTACATTGATAAAAATTAGGTTGAGGTGTGTTATACACTGTGCCAGAGTACCAATCTGATACAGCATTTACTTTGGAAGATAATTGCAAAAAACTATGATTCACGGGTCCTAAAACACATAGTAAAATACAAATGAAAAATAACTCCAAAAATTAGGAGTTACACAATTTGAACACGGATGATAAAAAATTCTCAGTCCTAGGCCTGAAAGACCCTGTAGTACTTTACAAGGAAGAATGTAATAGAGGTGGAACAGCCTGTGTGAACGAGGGGGGGGGGGGAGGAGAAATGAGAGGAGGAAAGAGGTTTGAAAATGAAGGAGTGGCTGGAGTACGAAGAAGCGCCAAAACTAAAGAAACCTCTTTTTGGTATATTGGAGGGCTACTGAATCCCCCCAAAAAAAAACAATTCACGAAGTAGATTCCCAATTTGTAACGTTGAGGGAATTCTTTTTCTGCAATAGTTTGGAGGAATCGGTATCCCTCCAATTTACCAAAAAACAACCTTCCCCCTTATAGTGCTGTAGTAGTAGCACGTTTGCGAGGGGGGGCCATAACTAATGTCTTATAGTGCTGCCCACATCACTGCAAGCAGAGAAAAGGAAATGAATGACAGTTGAATTCAAACCACGGGTCAGAAAGGGAGTAAAATAAAAACATCTAGCACTGCCCACATCACCCATGCCCTCTGTACTACATAGGGAAAGTCAAGGAATGGAGCCACCGTACATTTGAAAAGGGACTGGTCTGGGTCCGAAGGGGTGCCAAAACCCTATTTATTCTACCCACCTCACAGCAGGGAATTCGTATGTTAAGAGATGTTGACATGGCATCTGAAGGAGTAAAGAGTATAAACCACTTAGTAAAGAGTATAAACAAAGAGCAAAGAGTATAAGTAAAGAGCAAGGAGTGATTTACAGTCATGAATTTCTCCCTTTATAATATGGCAATGCAAACATTTCCCCATTACAGAGACTATTTTCCTTAAGGACCCTGTAATCGTGTATGGAAATTGGAGGCTTCAGATTCCCCCCTGATTATGCCACGAAACTCGCTCCTTCCATTAAAGGTGTGTGTGTTTGTTTCGTGGCAGTATTTGCAGGACTGTTATACCTCCAATATTCAGACTACATCACAGGGTCCCTTAAGGTGAATTGGAGGGCTACAGATACCTTCACACAATACCAATGAACACGGACGATATACAGTATTCCGATTTTATCAGAGTATAATTTATAAAGTCAATATAATTTTTTTTTTTTTTTCCCATTGGCAAAGCAGCAACAAGAACAGTAAAAATTATCTATGTTAAATGAACTCCTAATAAAATCTACTCTACCTTTACGAATAACGAATCCGTACATGTGAATGAGTCATGTACCACAGTTCTGCATCATTGATCAATAGAAAGTGAGGCTTACAACTCGAACGTTACCAAAGAAATATCTAAATTGTACTACCAATAAAATAACTTTTCTTTTTAAACTAACTGGAGCTTAAGTTAATTGCTAAACCCATATTGATAAGGCATGAATGACAAAGTTCTGAAAAAACATACATATGATAATATTACTATGGGAGCAACTCTTCTGAAACCGACACTTGCCAGATGGGTAAGTAATTCTCCACGGTCATGAACACAATCCAAAATGATGGAAACACTAAAATTAATTAAGGACAGTCACTAAAACCGTGTCTAGGAGGTATCTATCGGGAAGATGAAAACTATAAAGATTGGCATGTTATAATAAAGGTTTACTAGACATTATCATCTCTAAACAAAATGCCAGCCATTACAAAATCGAACCAGAATAATATATCCATTACTTTTAACATTGGTCCAATTAGTTTGTGGAAGTTAGTACATTCACGAACCAATATAAGCAACCAGATCTTTAATCATCTAACCAATCAACGCTACTCTTGTCATATATACTTGCTCGTTTAGAACTCCATCAGGGTATTGAAAGCTCCACCTGATGCATATTATGGCTCCTGACTGTCTGGTAAGTGGCAACTAGTACGACAGCTGTTAACACTGCCAACACAACAGCTGTGTCTTGGCAGGTCTGGTTCCCGAAATAAAAATTTTAAAGCCATGGCTAGTGCTGAAAATAGTAGTAAAGACAAAAGAGGAAAAGGGAAAGTGCAGCAGGTGTGAATACACTGGAAAAGTGAATGAAGATATCTGTGGAAGTTTTAGTGAGGAAGTGACTGCCAACAATGAGGCATGTCCCGCCTGTGACCGATGGGTAGAGTCGAACTGCATAGAATGTTCAAGATGTAGATTTTGGACACAGAACTTGTGAGGCCATCAGTGGCAGGACGAAAAGCGGTCAAGAATATAGTGTGGTTCTGCAAGCCTTACAGTGACGAGTGGAAAATGGATCAGCAGGTGAATATAAAAATAGGAGGAACTCATAGTTGTGCAAAATGAAACTGCAGAAATTAGTAGTAAAATGTATGAATTAGAGAATAAATGTAACTGGAACCAAAAGGTTGAAGATTCCGAGGAGGCAGTCCTTCCAGAGGAAAGAGAGAAGTATAGTATGAGAGAAGATAAAAGGAAAATAACCAGAAGAATGGGGAAAGTATGGAAAATATTATGGAGGAAATGAGGCAGTTGAAGGCACCAAATGAAAATCAAAGAAAAATTATTGTAGACATGGAGCGGCTGTGGGAAGTCAGAGATTGATTGCTTGATATTATGCGCCGCAACAGCGAGGTCATATAGCGCCAGGGAAAGGTGATAGAGGTGTGACAGCAAGTAGGAAGGAAATAAAATGAAAAGACTAACAGTTGAAGAACTGATAGGGAGTGGCTGGGGCCGAAGGAGTGCCAAAACCCTTAAAGTATTGCTCTCATCACTGCAGGGGGGGGGGGGGAGGAGAGTCTGAGAGGTAGAAATGGTGCATAAAGTTACTGAGAATCTAGTAGAAAATCTGGAAGAACTGCAGGAGAGGGGGAAAAAAAGGAAGAAAAACAAAGAAGTGGAGACCGAGGATAAAGATATTTGTGGGGCAATCTTTCATTATGTGATGAAAGTGAAAGATGCAAAGATAGAAAAGAACTTCCTTATAGGACGTGTGAGTGAAGGAAAATCTAGGCCTTTAGTAATCCAGATTAATGAGGTAGGAGGTAAGTGGGCACTGGTGGCAAAAAGCAAAGAACTGTATAAAAATTAAGACATTATGATTAAGGAGATCATTATTGCCCCAGACCTTACAAAAACTGAGAGGGAAGTGAATGATAAATTAAGAGAAGAGCTAAGCAAGAGAAGAAAAGAAGAAGGTGGCCAATGGATAATGAAGGGCAAAGTTGTAAGGAATCAAAGGAGAGACCCTCAGTCAGTGATATGGGGAAAACTATAGTGAGGTAAGAGGGATCATGTCTCATTTAAGGTGGCAATTCTTTTTTGGTACATTGGAGTGTCAATTCAGGGATTGACAAAGGTTAGAACTAAAGAAATTGAAGACTTGATTGATTTATTATGTGTCTAAATGAAACTCAATAGAATGCAAGATGAGACTTGGTAATAATGTAATAACTGAACAAATGACATAAGTGACAAAAAGGGGGAGGATTAATAATTTTGCACAAAACCAGTACATTTAGAAAAATTAGAAACCAAAAGTAAAGACATTAGTTGTGAAAGGCAATATAAATGGGTGGGATGTTGTAATTATTGTAGTCTATTTTAGTGTTCATGATACAGAGAAACAATTGTACGAGAATAGAATTAGAAAGATCATTTGAAAGCAGACTAGATGATGCAGTATTAATTGTGGGGGGATTTCTATGGACTCGTTGGATACAAAGGGGAGCAGAGACTTTATATCAATGGTAAAATGATATTGGAATTGTTGGAGAAGTATAGGTTAACTATGCTGAATGATATATAATGTGAGGGGCTATACACATAGTCGAAAGATAACCAAAAAAGTACCATAGACTATGCCTTGGCGTCCGATAAATTATGAAAATTATAGCAAACTGAAAATAGATGAAAATCAGGAAAAAATTGATCTGACTAACCATAACCATAACAAAAAAGTATAACAGAAAGTCCTGGATAGCAAGAGAATATTACAAAACCGATACAAATTCTCTAAAGGTACAGTACCGTATATGGGAAAAATTACAACGCAACATTGCAGGGGAGAAATTTAAGAATATGAGGGACTTAAGAGTAGAGCATTACTAAAATAGCAAATACCTATCTAAAAAGGAAATATAGGCGGAAAATTACATGGTTAAAGAGGCACCAGTATGGTTCACCGATGAAATTCGGAAGGAAATTAAAGATAATAATAATAACTTATAGGATGAGAAGGAATGAAACCGGTAAAAGGGAAAAAAATAAATGGAAAAATCCATACTTAAAACAAAAAGAAAAATACAAAAGTTAATTCAAAAGGAGATTACAATATGTTATGAAAAGGCGAACGAGATAAAAATATAAAATCAATGGTAAAAACACCTGGAAATATATTAAGATATGGAGAGGAGAAAAATAAAGGGAGAAAGAAAACTTACTAGACAATGTGTACTTATTGGTAGTGACAATAATAAGTTAGGAAAGGAGGAAGCAAAATTAGAGGTCAAGACTTATTGTAAGAGAGTATGGGAAGCATCAAAATAACATTAACACAGTGTGGAATGAGGAGACTAGGGAGGAATTTACAATGGGAAGATTTTGTAAAAACAGAAATAGGGAGGAGACAATATAGGGTTATAAATAGAGAAGAGGGAGACATAGGTGACATACCAAACCACATAGAAACATGTAGGAGGTATTGGACAACATAGATAATGGCTTTAAAAATACTAGAGGGGGAGAGATATACTTTGAAGAGGAAATTATAATTGAAGAAAGTTAAGGTCTTATTTAAATAATAAAAAACCAGCAGGTCCTGATGGGATAAAGCCAGAAATGTACAAAGTATTTTTAGATAATATGGTACTGATGACAACGCTAAGAAGTATTTAGACAATACATTAGATACAGGGGAAATACTAGAGGGATGGAAGAAGTGAAACAGTAATGCTACCGAAAAAAAAAAAACACGAAGGTAAACGAATTTAGGCCAATTTCCCTAACAAACAGAGGTTAGAAAGTCTTTATGACAATAAGGATGAGCATAGAAGGAAAAATCCATAGAAATAATTGGGTTAAGGAGAACCAAGCAGGTTTTACAGCAGAAGCAAGGATAGAGAATAATATTCTTATTTGGAGATATTGTGTGGAGACATTCCTGAATAAAAAAAAACTCATTGTAATTTAGATTGACTTTGCAAACGCGTTCGATGGTGTGAACTGAGACTATGGTTACCTGGCTGACCTTTACCTGATAATACATTAATTTAATAATAACGTTTCGTCTCTATACGTTAGAGGTAAATCAATAAGTATCAATAAAATTATGTATCTAATCGGATAATAAAACATTGATTTTAAAACAATCGTTCATCTGCTCTTGCCCAATAATGTTATAATATCTATAGCATACCATAATACAAATTACCTTTTAAATGATCTTTATCAAACCCAAGAACGAGAAATCTATATATACTCCTAAGAACATGGTGCATTACATTTTTCAACATTATATGATATTACGCATAGAAATAGTAATAAATAAATCCATTTAGAGATGGGATTATTCTATGCTGAGGTTCCACGCTCGTTTCATTGGGCTTCGCCACATTTTCCTTTGTCTGTCCGATTTTATATGAATAGTACCGTAAGTATCATCTTCCATTTCTCGTTTTATATATATATATGTTTTAGGTGACATTTCCTTTGTAGAGGTAGCATTGTATTCCCCTAATCTCAGTGCTAATAGGAAAAATAAAAAAGTTTGTTTCTTAACGTAATATTAGACTGGGCTCGGCCAATCAAGATCACAGTTTCATTAACCATAGGGCCACTCAGAGCGCATTTTACTTTATACGATGAAGTTTAGCCCAGAGGTATCTGTCCGGGGCGGTACATTATTATTTCGACGAGATTAGTATTAAATTGTTTTTATCAGTAGAAGACAAACTGCATGCAAGAAATCCCGAGTAACTAATTTCTCACAAGACTAAACAATACAACGTCTTGATAAAGTTTCAGTCCATATTACTCCCGAGTCGGATTGCTTTGCATTGCGCATCATAAAAACAAAGTTCAAGATTAGTAAACGTCCAAATGCGAGCAAGAACAACCTTCGCAAGTCATATTGGAATGAAATGAGCGCCTGAGTTATAAAAGTTGGGAGCAAGACAGAGTACATTTTCCTCCTCCCAATTACTTGATCCCGCTTAAAAACACGGACTATTAGCTATGGTACAGCCATGGCTGATAGTGCTGGGCCAGGGTCCAAGGAGTGTTGGAGAGCAACTGAAGAGTTCGAAAAAGTAAATCTAAACCTCTCAACGATGAGAATGGTTTGGAAAACTCCCTTACAAGTTAGTTCAGTCAGCCGGCCACAATAAAACAGAATCACCTGTGGATCGAACTACAAAGAAACAGAAGCTAGACGGCGACCCGTGTTTTGTCATTCGAACCGCAGGCAAATCACCTATTTTGTGACCGGCCTAGAGAACGAACTTTCGTAGATAGTTTTATGGAATCAGTTTAGCAATTCTCCAAAATAAACAGCATAGAATCACGTAAGCGTCTCCTTAAAAAACCTACACCATGCAGGGATTCTTAGGATTTTATCCATACAGTATTTTGATGGCTGCTCAAAAAGTATTTTAAACAGTTAATTAGAAACCTACACACCCTTTAGTCAGATTCAATACTATTTTTAATACAACTAGAGTTCCACTCCATATACAATATTGGAATTCTGTTTGAGATTTGAAAGTTTTTACTAAAGACCCTGTGATCGTGTATGAAAATTCGAGGCTTCCATATTCCTCCTGACCATGCCACAAAACAAGCCCCTTCCCTACAGGTGGCGTTTCCTGGCTATTTTTGGAGGACTCGTTAACTCCAATCTACATCACGGGATCCTAAGTCACAATACTGATTATAGGTACTGTCATTTGATATTATTTCAGTACCACCCTTTGAATTAATGTATAGTACCATTATATATTCCTACAATGTCATTGGCGGGGGTATGGAAAGATTGTTTTAACTTCGGGGGTACTTAACGGGGAAATGAGAACCTCTACTCTAAACATTAAAAAAAGCACAGAACACTCACCATCTTCCTCTGACAGGCGACACAACTTGGGTATTGTCTTCAATGGTGTGTATTCTTCTATCGAGTAGTGCAGTGGACTCCTTTATCGATAACTTTATTCCACAGACTAACGAGGTTTATCATTTAATTATAACCTTGATATGCCCACTAAACACATGCTAAACGTAGAGGCAACACTTCCACTGCTATTAAGGGACCTTGTGATCTTGTACGAGACCTGGTGGTTCCTGATTTCTCCCTATTATGCCACGAAACAAGCTACGTTAATGTATGTGGAGTTTCGTGGCAATGTATGAAGGACTCTTTAATCTTCAGTTTCCCGACTAAATCACGGGGGTCCTTTCCTTAAGGCCCCTTGTAGACGAGGCAAAAGACGGCGGGCAGACACTGTTACCAATTTTGTGAGTGGGTTGGTGACCGTTTAATCTGGTAACACTTGTAAAAGGAGAGAGAATGTCACTGAGTTGCCCGTGCCCGAAGTGTTTTTGCCTCTCGTGTCAAAGTTGCTAAAGGCCGTGTGTTCTAACGTTAGGGATTATTTTTCTTCTATTCACGAGTTACTATTGCCACTCACTATTTTTCACTTGTATATTTTTTTGACCTGTAGTAATATTTTAACACATTTGTACAACAGATACTCTTAAAGATTTTTTTTTTTTTTTATCTTAGTAATGAAGATTTTAATCGAGGCATTTATAAGTGTGCTTCGTTTTGCACCTTCGATCAATTTTTTTAAAGTCCTTTCAGTTCACAGGCATCACTGAATATTAACATCTACCATTCGAGAGCCACTTTTCCCTGTAGTACTTTATTGCTTCAAATAATTTTCTAACTTCCACTATATATACTTTGGAGCCAACCATCTTTCACTTCAATGCCTTCCTGACAACACTAACTTTGCTTTATCAGGCATATTTTCTATACTTCACATTACGATACACCATTTATAGTTCACTGGTATCCACGATTGTCTCATTTACAATTAAAAGTGCCACTATGTAATGCAAGAACTTATGGTACAGTCATGGTCAATAGTCCTGCAACACCTTCCAATGAGATTGCTTCGAAAAATGATCCGAAACTATAGTGGTTTGTCTCTGCAATATTGGTTCATAAGATTCAATCAAATGGCTCGCTTTTATTCACCAGGTTGCAGGACTTTAGACCATGACTGTACATCTCAAAGCAGACCTTTTTCCAAACGCCGAAATAATTTTGTACTGAACACTGATAACAGAAGCCCACTTTACACATGGGTAAATTTTCAAAACGTAATGGACACCGGCATCGAATTCAGGGCGTTGGCAATACACGGATGTCTATTTATCCTGTATACTTCCGAAGGAAACTGTACCATCTAGGCCCTCTAGGGTCTTAAGACACGTTCGGTGCTCAGATGAATAGAGCCTGACCGTCCATTATTATAACACCAAGTTAGTAATAACCGAACCACTGCACTTTAAACTAAAAGTAAGCGATGGTGTAATACCAGTATAATATTGCAAAATAATCATGGTCTCCGAACCACTTCACTTAAATTTTTTTAAATATATTGAAAGACCTCCATCAAGTCTCGATTAACAAGAAGTGTCCATCACAAGGAACAAAATTGACAGTTTCCCTAAAAATTACGAATGGAAGACAGTTGAATTGACAGCACTTAAGTAAGAAAATAATGTAGAAAAAAAAAAATCATGAAAACAAACCACTCCGGGAGGAACAAAATTAAAATGGTGCCTGGTTTCCCTATTAATTACAAACTGAGCACAGTTAAATGGACACCAATTACGCACGCAAATTATTATCCAATACGAAAAACCACCACTAAGAATACAAACCACGCCTGAAGAACCATTCACCTTCAATGCCAAGAAGAAACTAACACACATCTGCCAATTCACTTCCCTCGTCACCTCGGCTCCAGTGTTGTTGTTTTTGTTTTTGTTTTGTTTTTATCAAGAATTTTAGTACTGGGAGAAGGATAGGCCACTCATTGTTATTTTGGTGTGGTCACTGTGGCTGGGTGGGACAGTGGCGCCTCTAGCAGACATGGGGAATCAACACTCCAGCTACCGTGTAAGTCGAGACCGCGACAACCAAAACTCCCATTTGAGTGGCCTATCCTTCTCCCAGTACTAGAATCCTTGTTGCCATGAAAAGAAGTCCATGACATACTCCGCTTTCAATTCGCCTGGTGGAACTTCAAATCAGATTCGAAACACCACCAATGAGATACTCAGCACTGATGTCTTTAAATTTCTAGCAACTATTTGCTTTATTTTATAAATTCTAACATACTTTTCGTACACTCGTGATAAGTAATCCCTGACCAGAGACGATCGGCAGGCACCACACATACACTGCATTCGAACTCAGCCTCATTCAGTGCACTGAGTGGGGAAATGAGCAATACCAGGCGATTTCGAAGCTTTCTGCTCTTCACTCTCTGGTCAGAAATTATGTATCACGAGTGTACAGTAATAATAATTATGTCACTTAAATACTCCCTTTTACAACAAGATGTTCCTTCCACAAATCCAAACTGTTCCATAAATCCCTACCAAGATGTCTGGCTGTTGTGTTATTGAACCTTACCATTTTGCCTTACCCACAAACACTGCATTTCTATACCACCACACTGCATGTGCTGCCTCTATTACTGAACCTGTGGTTATTTTTCGTGGCTTATAAACATTGCAATTCTATACCACCAAACTGTGTTGTCTCGTATTATTGGACCGGATCATTTACCCTGGCCAATAATGCAGCACTGCCCTATTTTATATCGTCTATTATGTGGTGTAAGTGGCAATTTTAATTATTTCTTCAGATTTGATGTATTAAACGGTTTGAATGGTGTCTCATATGAATAGTAAAATATAAAAGAATGCTTGTTGTCATATTTCTGTTCCTAGAGATGAAGCACAATGTTGTATGGTGGCACAGATTTAATCAGACCTTCGAAATGAGCCTAAAACACTATGGCGAGGTCACTATTGCAAATATACAAACAAGTGCAAACTCTAAGATGCTTTGTGAATATCGGCCCATTACAATATTTGTGTCAAATTGCCAGTCATAATTACTTGAGGCTCCCCTTGTTTCTCTAAGCTTGTTTATATGGTTTTCTATTATGTCGTCGTCTTGAGAAAACGAGCTTAATAATATGGGTTACATAAATATTTTGAAAATAGTTTCATACGCTAATTTTACGGGTTCCAAGGGGTGCTAAAACCCTTACAGTACTACTCACATCATCTCAGGCGATTTAAAAGGGACAGATGAATAATTGGAAGTGAGTAGGTAGGGTCCGAATGGGCGCCAAAACCACTTAAAGTACTCCACATTTCTCAGAACAAACAGCGATCTCTGAAAACACTCTGCTTGGAGTGATTGGTAAACTTCAACTTGTGTGACGACTCATATGAGAAGAAGTTTGGTTCAGCGATGGTCTGCACCTGAACCTGAAGTCAGCCAGTCAGCCATGGAACCTGGGCCGGCTTTCCAGTGAACAGGGCCCGTATTCACAACCTTCCTGCTTTTGCCCCAAGAAATGCCTATGTCAAGCTCTCCTTCTCTGGGAACCCATCTATGGACACAAAGTTGCGTTGGTTGTCTGATGTCAACAGGGCCTTCCAGCTGCAGCGTGAACACTTCTGCTGAAGTGAAGATGGCTGCTGTCACCTCCCGGTTTGTCTACATCTCTAGGAAGCGTCAGGACATTATTGATAGAGAGAAGGCTGGTGAATTTTTGTCTCTGCCTCTCATTCTTGAAGACTCACACGAGAGGCCTCGTAAGTTCCCCAGCTACATCCTTACCCGTTTTCCTATTGATGTTGACCCGAAACTTGCTAAGGGATACCCTGGTGTGTACTTTGCCCGTCGTTTTTTCCAAGATGGTTCCCCCATTAGCCATATTGTTGTTGTCTGGAGTCAACCCGATCCACCTCCAAACGAGATTTCCTTTGATTTCCTCCCTTGTCTTCCACAGTGTGAGGTGAGGAAACTTCATAATGACCAGCCTTGGTGCTACAGGTGCTGGGGAGTTGGGCATATCTCCAGGTACTGTTCTGCCATGCTGAAGTGTGCATGGTGTGCCGCCGATCATGATTCCAAGACGTGTCCTGTCATGGGTGAACCATCACGATCTGCTGCCTCCACCTCTGAGCCTTTACCTCCTGAGGATACGTCTCGATGGAAGTGTCCACGATGCCTTCAGCCAGGGGTTAACGTGTGGCATGGATGTACTCGACGTCAGGTCCAGGCTCGTGTCACTACTATTGCTCCGCCTCCACCACAGCAACCACCACCTCCCCAGTCTGCTCCTCCTACCAGCCCTGCCTCGCCTCCGGACCTGGCCCTCCGCAAGTCTGTTGCTACCCTCATGGCACGATGTACGGCCCTCGAAAACCGCTTTTCTGCCCTTGAAGCCAGGATTGATGGGCTGGTTGCCGGGCAGGCTGCCAATGACTCCAAACTCTCCACCTTGGTCGAGGCTCAGCAGGCCATTATCTCAACTGTCACTATCCTTACCGAAAAGATGGATACTGTTGCATCTCGCATTGAAAAGCTTTTCGAGTCAGTCCCTTCTCCTGGTCCATCTTCTTCTCCAGGTCGCTCATCTGCCCCCACTCACCGGACTTCTACCTCCAAATACAGAGTTCGCTAGTGATTGCCGGCTGAATGTCATCTCCTGGAATATAAGTGGTATCACCAGTTATGCTAAGCTCACTCAACTCAAGGCCCATGTTTTTCGTCATCATCCCAGTGTTATTTTTCTCCAGGAAGCATTTCCAAGACGACCGCTCGCTGCTGGGCAAGCTCCTCCTCTCTCAGGTTATGTGCCATATGTTCATCTGGTAAGGAATGGTCTCCTGACTTACATACATAGCTCCTTGTCACATCGCCTTCTCCATACCTCCACTGATCCTTACATGACCTTTCAGCTATTTGAGGTTCTACCTGGGAATGGAGTACTACAACTATGTAATGTCTATTCTGCCCCAGCTAGACTCACTCTTGAGGCTCTTCCTTCTCCAACAGTGCGTGGTATGGTGTATATGGGAGATTTTAATGCTCGGCATTCTGATTTGGGTGATTGTTCTGGCTCTATTAATCGTAATGGTGTTCGTCTCCTTTCATACATCCACAAGCATCATCTGACACGCTAGGACACTGGCAGTGCCACTCATTGTTGGGGAGGTACTCTGGATTACATCCTCTCGTCTGGCCTGATAGCATCTCAGGTCCTGTGCTTCTCCGTGCCAGACTTATTCTCTGATCACATCGCTCTTCGGTTTCATTATTCCCGCCGACTATGCCCACAACTTGTCGATGCCTGGTCAGAACAATCTACATCAGCCAGTCTACCCATCCACATACAAGATGCACTCACTTCCCGTGCTGCTGTCCATCGGCTACATCTAATGTCTGCTCTGTTGCAAGATGATGACGATGATGCAGAGGAGATAACTGAGGAGGAGTTGCGACGTGCTCTCTCTCGGGGTAGAGCTTCTTCCCCTGGTGATGATGGTATTACTTATGCTGTGCTGCTCCTACTTCAACAAGTTCCTGGGAACCCTCTACTTCGACTGTACAATCTTTGTCTTCGTGATGGTTGTGTACCACGAGCTTGGACCAGCAGCACAATAATAACCATCCCTAAGCCCGGCACTGCGAAGTTCAGGGCTATTTTCCTGACTTCCTGTTTTTGTAAGGTTATGGACAGAATCTTACTCAATCGTCTCATGTACAGACTGCAGGATCGCCTTTCTCCATGGCTGTTTGGTTTCCTTCCCCAGCGGAGCACACACCACTGCCTTGTCGACCTGTACTCTCGCCTTAACATGGACAGTGTGGTGGCCTTCATTGACCTTCGAAGTGCCTTCGATGTTGCTAATAGAGACGTCATTTTGGATTAACTGGTTGACTTTGGGATAAAGGGTAATCTATTACGGTGGATTCGGGGCTACCTGAGTAACAGGACCTCCCGTGTGTTTTTCAGTGGTGCGCTCAGTCCTTTGCACAGTTTTCATCTTTGTATGCCTCAAGGGGGTGTTCTCAGCCCATTGTTATTTAATATTCTGATGCATCGGCTGCTCACTTCTCTCCCTGATATACCTGGAACTACAATTACGTGCTATGCTGATGATATCTGTGTTCATTCTACCTCACCAAGGGATCTCCAGCGGTTTCTTGACTCCTTCTCTGTGTCCTCCTCTCACTGTGGCATTATTGTCTCCCCAGATAAGAGCAGAATATTCACCTGCCACCTTCCTCAAGCTCGGCCAGTGTTCACCATTGGAGGGACTGTCATTCCCATGTGTTCCCAGTATCGCTACCTGGGCGCGCCAGTCAATATTTGGCCGATTATCCCTGCCAGACCTCAAGACCATCCCATTGTCCAGGACTTATTGGGTCGTCTCCAGCGCCGACTTACACCACTTCAATGGCTCACTAACAACCCCTCGGGCATCTCCTTCCCAGTAGCCAGGACTATCTATATTGCTTTTATCCATTCAGTTGTTGATTACCTCTCCCCTGCTCTGATTCAACTTCCCAGGGCTACTCTTGAAACTTTAGAAAAATTTCAGAATAGAGCAATGAGAATAATTCTCGGTTGTCCAATGTCGACCAGCATAGTGAACATGCAGCGTGAGTTGCGTCTTCCCCCGTTAGTGGAGAGAATTTATTCTAGTGTTACTTGCTTCACTGTCAAGTGCCTCCATTTCCCACATCTTTCACCCCATTACTCTCAGTTAGTCAGGACTTCTCTTAGACCAAACTACCCGGTCCCTCCCATACTGCCTGCTGGACGTACTCTTATAAGGTCTGTTTCCTCTATGCTCCGTAGTCTTAATATAGATATAATGGTGGCAGACGTCTCCTCCATCACAGATCCATACTGCCTCTACACTGATGGCTCATTGCAAGTGGATGGTACAGCAGGTTGTGCCGTCTTCTCACCTGACATGGAGTCACCTCCATGGGGCTGGGTTGGCCGTCGTCTCTGTAACCACTCTAGCTCAACATTGTGTGAACTGTATGCCATTCTGGATGCTGTTAGTCTTGTTTGTCAACGTGGAGTGAATGCTGCCATTTTTTGTGACTCCAAACCTGCCCTTCATTCCCTCTCTAGTGTTCAGCCCACACACTCTACTGTTATTCAGCAGATTTTATCGTTTTTGCCCTTATTGCGTCATCGTAACTTGACTGTCAAATTTTTATGGGTGCCATCCCATGTAGGTTTACGTCACAATGGTACAGTTGACAGACTCGTAAAGGAAGCCTGCCATCTGCCTCCTCGTGGTGTTGGACGTCCTCTCTCCCTGACATGTTACCTCTCTAAAGTCCGCTCCGCCACTCTCCTCCCTGTACAGTGACGCAGGGATGCAGAAAGGCCCTTCAGCATCTCCATCACCCATTACGAGTCTGTCTGCCATCACAAATATTCCTACCGTCATCGAGGCCTCATGGTTCGGAGGCACAATGTAGTCTCTGCTCGTTTGAGGCTTGGCTACCGGCCACCATGGCAGGTTGCTGGGATGCAGGGTGAGCCTCCCTTCACTGAGTGTCGCTTGTGTCGAGCGCCTCGTGCTAACACTATAGAGCACTATTGCCTGGCCTGCCCCACTGTCCGACACTTGCTGCCCCGGGGCCTGCCACTTGATGTGGTTTGTCGACACCTACTGAACTATCAGGTTCTGGAGGAACTTCTGCTACGCCACCCTCGTTTTGGTGGATTTAAATAGGTCATAATGTAAATATTTGTCTGTATGCTTGTGCTCCATTCTGTTATGTTTTCGTGATGTGTGTGCGTGTGTGTGTGTGGTTGTAGTCATTGGATTCTCATGGGTCCCGCCTACCCGTATGCCTGTTGATTGACGCTACGGCGCAATTAATAAAAAAAAAAAAAAAAAAAGTCAGGAGGAATCAGAAGCTTCCAATTCTCATACACGATCACAGGATCATTGAAAGGCAAAAAACTCACCAACCAGAGCACAGCGATCTAACACGAGTTGGTTCATGTACAGTCGGCGCCAAAAGTCCTGTCGCCGCGCTTGCTTCACCGAGGCATGCGATGTTCATAGACTCGAGATTATTAGGTGTAGAAAACGTGCATATTTCTCGAGTTCATGAACACTGCCTGTCTCGGTGAAGCAGATGAGGCGACAGGACTTATGCCGCTGACTGTACAGTACAGTACACTTGTATGAAATGCCCGTCACGTCAAATAATCATGTCAAAGTGTGCAATATTAAGGCTCGTTACCTATACAATAAACTTACAGATTTTATTTTAAACTCATATTGCATCCGACAACTACGATATTATTGCCGCCACTGACTTAGAATAAACACAATCACCAGTGACATTATTATGGTGGAATAAGTTTTGCCTATAACGACTCCCGATGAAGCTGCGAGGGACAAAAATGAACATAGTATGAGGGTGCGTTGTTTTACGCCAGAGCCAGGGGGACTAAAAAAATTAACATACTGTTGTCGGAGGGTGTATTTATTTACGCCAGAGCCAGACTGAGGAAGAATCAACTATAACAATTTTGATGCACTTTTCCTACTGGTTAGAAAATAAATGGCTTTCAGGATTTGTTTACAGACCACCCGGAGACTAAAACCTCAAAGGGGAGATTCTCCTATAGTAAATTGGAGGTCTATCGATTCCTCCTAACCCTACCAAGAAACAGATCGACACCCCTATTTGTAACATCGAGGTTGTCTAGCTGTTTCCTGGCATAGTTTGGAGTAATCAGTAGCCCTCTAATTTACCAACAAGAATATCTCCCCTTAAAACTAAGTGCTTTATAAATTCTTGCTGGTTGGCAGACTGTCCAATACGTCAATAAAATCCCATACAGCTTACACATGAGATGTCATTTATAGAACGATTTATTTTTTTATACGTAATACTGTTTGATTCAGTTACCGTTAATCAAAAATATTTTCTTTGTTTTGAACTTTAAAAGAAAATGAACTACATGGGGGACTTCTGAGGTTTGACCAGACAACTTCAGGGTGAACACGTTTAAAGGGAGATTCTCTTGTTGGCAAAGTTACTCGGAAATTCTCTTGATGGCAAAATGAAAGGCTACAAATATTTGTAAATATTGAAAGAATTGCCGTTATCGCGTACGGTTTTTCTACCTTCATTACCCACTTATTTAGACCATTCTAAGACTATTTTCTTCCGCAAATGCCTCAATGGGGCATTTTGAAATTAGCCTGACCTTACTTAACCTAACCTAGACCACAGCAGACTACCGGGACCTAACCTGGGCAAACTACCGGGACCTAACCGGGGCAAACTAACGGAAAATAACCGTGATAAAGTACAGGAAATGACCGGGGCAAAATACTGGGACCTAGCTGGATCTGGCAACACTGCTACAAAGCGGCAATTCTTTCAATAAATACCCAAATTTCTCCTAACCTTGCCTGAAAACAGACTCCCTCATTGGTACTAATAGGGGATTTGATTTGTGGCATAGTTTGGAGGAGTCAGATTCCTTCCAATTCACCAACAAAAGTATTTCCCCTAAGTAGAATTATACACCTGTAATATGGAGGAATGCTGGTCTGTAATCAGAATAGAAAATTTTAATTTTCGTAAACAACTGTGTGTCTCATCACAATCATGTTAAATGAATAGCAAATATAATATTAATGATTAGCCATGAGTTCGCTATGAATAAAACCAAGGCGTGCATGAAGTATAGGTTACACAATATATTATGACTCTCAGGACATGTATATGATTTAGTGGCACAGGGCTTCTGTTGCCTAGGTATTACCTTATCGTCTCGTTATTCCCAGGGATATATATATATATATATATATATATATATATATATATATATATATATATATATATATATATATATATATATATATATAACCAGAAGATACAGATCATATTGGTATATAACTATTGAACACAACGGTATAGTACACCGGTGGTCAACTCACCTTTGTTATTGATCCTCCTGCCACCACCACCACCACCACCACTGGGTTGCATGATGACGCCCTCTGGATTTTCATGAGACTCGCTACTCTAACCTTGACTCCCACTTGCTGGGTAACGGTACTCCCTCCCTGTCCCTTGAACCTCTAGCCTCCCTGCCTCCCTGCCTAACAACCCGTCACCTTTAAACATACAAAACCAACACCAACTTCCGTATTGTATGGGTGTGAAATGTTACAAGTGGTAAAGGCACAAGGATGAAACAAGCTAAAAAGTGTATTCATCTTGCGGGTAGAAAGAAGGAAAGATTAAAGAGTATTATGCAATGGTGTACTGGCGTGTGTGTCCCTCGTGAACTTAGGGGTACGAAGAGAGAGAGAGAGAGAGAGAGAGAGGAGAGAGAGAGAGAGAGAGAGAGAGAGAGAGAAGAGAGCAGCAGGAGAGTAGAGAGCAGAGGAAACTTGGTGGGTATAACCGAGGCTGCATGCACTTGCCACATTTCCTCTCGTCTCTTCTTTTGCCTCCACTGATCCCTCTCACACCTTTATCTTCATTATTATTACATTCTTCACCAAATTAACACGTGGAAACAGGACTGAGAAACACTTATAATAATAATTCAAGTCAACACAAGACAAACCCATGAAGGCAAGCGAACGTCATTGAACGAAACGGAAAGGTTATCCCCTCGAGAATGACGTCACGGTGAGGGCGGTCTGACATTGGCTGGAGACCTTCCTTGCTTTCTATTGCGTCACTGAAGCACTAGGGTATTTCTGCGCTTTCGGACCAATTTATTTAGACACCCCAAATAAAATAATACACTATGAAAAAAAACTGGTGGGGTAAGATGATACGATCGGGTTTGTGGTAATCGAAGACATTATTTATTCTAGACCAATTAATTGTAAGGTGTATGTATGAGATGCCGACGTGTGCATGGAAACGAAGCCTCTGGAATAATGTGGATCCTTCAGATTTGACCACGATCACGACCCAGGCATCGTTCTATTAGAATCACGAAGGACTTTCCTATGCCACATGCAGGTCAGATCCTCACCCCTCCCCTGCCTCCCATAAGACATAACAATAACAACAACAACAACTACTACTACTACAAAAACAACAACAACAGCAACTACTACTACTACTACTACTATTACTACTACTACTACTACTACAACAACAACAACAACCACTACTGTTGCTACTACAACAACTACTACTACTACTACTACTACTACTACTACTACTACTACTACTACTACTACTACTACTACTACTACTACTACTACTACTACTACTACTACTACTACTATACTACTACTACTACTGCAACAACAACAACGTCATCAACAACAAAAACAACAACAACAACAACAACGACGCCAACAACAACAATAACAAAATCAACAACAACCAAATGGCATAGTTCTAGTGGTAAGCAGTTTTTTAGGTCACGTGTAACAACAATAAAACAACAGAGTGGGTCGAGATGGTGACGGCCAACTGAATGATATTTAATTACTCCTGAAAATGCTGTAGTTTTAATTAAGGGGAGATTCTTTTGGTGGTGAACTGCATGGAAGGTCTCTGATTCCTCCAAACTGTGTCACGAAACAGCAGATACCCCATTAGTACCACTGAGGGCGTCTGTTTTATGGTATAGATAGGATGAATCAGTAGCCTTCCAATTTTACCAACAAAAGAATATCTCCTTAAGATTAGGAAAGAGGAGCACAATATCAAATTACGACAGAGAGGTGCATGGTGGGCTGGCAGGGGAAGGGTGAATGAAGGAATGAATGGAGAAAACAGGGAAGTTGGGAGATAATGAAGGAGGGAGAGTAAGGGAGGAAGAGTAATAAGGGAGGGAGGGAGGAAGTATAGCGTCGAAACTCATTATCTCTCTCTCTCTCTCTCTCTCTCTCTCTCTCTCTCTCTCTCTCTCTCTTCATTCAAGGTTTCAGTTTATAAACACTGAATGGGCCACACACACACGAGCAAACACACAGCCACGCACGCACATGAATTAAGCAAACGTACATACATACATACAAACCACCACTCGCGCACACGCACATCTACAAACACACTCCTAATTACACGCAAACACAAAATGTAATAGGAATACTCACACACACACTCTATACAAACGCTGCCGTACACACACAAAAACCAAGGCGTATGTACTTCTGCATTAAGAGGATAAACTGTACCTGTCAAATTGGATGCTGCTGAATCCTCCAAAAAAATTACTCTTTTGTTTGCTTCTTGTTATTTTTATTTTTTTTTGGGGGGTGGGTGGGTGGAGGAAGGACAAAGTGTGGAAAAATCAGTAGCCTTTTTTACCGACCGACAAAGCCATTCTCCTCACTTCTAAGGAACC
>JAWQEG010007283.1:0-22500 GCA_033782935.1 Petrolisthes cinctipes
CCTCCCTTCATTCACCCTTCCCTCACTCTTCTTTCCTCCCTTCATTCATACTTTCCCTCACTTCTCCTTCCTTCCTCCCTTCATTCATCCTTCCCTCACTCCTCATTCATCCTTCCCTCACTCCTCTTTTGTCCCTTCATTCATCATTCCCCTCACTCTCTCTTCCTCCCTTCCCTCACTCCTCCTTCCTCCCTTCATTCATTCATCCTTCCCTCACTCTCTCTACATTCCTTCCGTCCTTCCAAAACCCAGTAGCCCCTAAAATTAAAACAAAATAGAAGGCCCCCTAACTAACTAACTAACTAACTAACACTTTCCTCCATCTCATCTACAGACCGAGTAGCTTTAATGTACGACTCGGTCCAACTCTTCGCCAAGGCACTAGACGACTTAGACAGACCTCGCCACATCGACGTCACGCCCTTGGAGTGTGATGGTGACTTTACCTGGGTACACGGCAACTCCTCATCAACTACATGAAGTGGGTCAGTATGCATGTGTAACAGAGTTGTATTAATTACGGTTTTAAATTTAATCTTGGTGTGGGTGATATTTTTTTTTTTTTTTTTTTTTTTTTTTTTTTTTTTTTTTTTTGTTGTATTGGAAGGGTACTGATTTTCTCCTAACTGTTTCGTGGAATAGTTTGGAGGAATAAGAGACCTTCCAACTCGCCAACAAAGAACCTTTCCTTAAGCATGCAGAAAATCTAGTTAATTCAAGTATTTACCAAACCAACCCAACCAAACAACCATTCACCCAACCCAAACCTCACCTCACCTCACCTTACATTACCTCGCCTCACGTTACTGTACCTTATACCTAACCTCACCTCACCTGACCTTACATTACCTCACCTCATGTTACCGTACCTTATACCTAACATCACCTAACTTCACCTCACCTCACCTTACATGACCTCGCCCCACGTTACCGTACCTTATACCTAACCTCACCTAACTTCACTTCACCTCACCTTATCTCAATTCACCTCACTTCACCTCACGTTGCCTCTCTCCTCAGGTGCAGGTGAATGGACTGACGGGCCTCATTAAGTTCGATACGGAGGGGTTCAGACGAGACGTTACCTTGGATATTGTGGAGCTGTCGAAGGAGGGGCTGGAGAGGGTCGGAAGGTGAGAGAGAGAGAGAGAGAGAGAGAGGAGAGAGAGAGAGAGAGAGAGAGAGAGAGAGAGAGAGAGAGAGAGAGAGAGGGGGGGGAGGAGATAGAGGGGAGGGAGGGAGGGAGAGAGAGGGGGGGAGGGGGGAGGGGAGAGAGATAGAGGGGATGGAGGGAGAGAGGGAGGGAGAGGGGGAGAGGGAGAGAGAGAGAGAGCTTCTAAGCCACCATTGAATGAGCTCTATAGAAAATCCTGTTACATAATTAAGAAACGCCTTCTCTCCTCTTAGTTGTTGGTCATTAAGAAAGATTTACATACCTAATTTTCTACATCCTTTTGAACCTTAATGTCTATAGCATAATTTATCCAAGTAGGGTAATTAGAATAGGCCTATGATTAATTTTTACAGGAATATAACACGAAATTTGTATTTGTATAATTATTATTACTATTAACCTACCTTTACTACTACTACTATTTCTACTACTACTACTACTACTTAATAATAATAATAATAATAATGATAATAATAATAATAATAATAATAATAATAATAATAATAATGATAATAATAATAATGATAATAATAATAATAATAATAATAATAATAATAATAGCACCACTGCCACTACCATCATCATCACTAATTCACTATAATGTTACAGGTGGGATCCTCATACCGGGTGCCAACTACACCAGGACTTACAGTGAAGTACAACAAGGAATCGTAGACAGTCTGCAGAATAAGACCCTCGTCATCACCAGTGTTCTTGTGAGTATACAGCCTCTCTCTCTCTCTCTCTCTCTCTCTCTCTCTCTCTCTCTCTCTCTCTCTCTCTCTCTCTCTCTCTCTCTCTCTCTCTCTCTGCCTGCATAGATACTCATAAATAATACTTTCATCCAACCTTTTCACCCTCTTTTATTCTTTTGGCTTGCAGTTGTTTATTATTCCACCCTAATAATTATCTATCGTTCCCAGGCTGCCCCATACACGATGCTACGAGAGACCTCCGAACAGATGACAGGCAACGACCGATATGAAGGGTTCTGTGTAGACCTCATTGCCGAGATTTCCAACATCCTGGGTTTCAACTTTACCATCAAGATTGCTGATGACGGACAACACGGCAAATTTGACGCCAAGTTGAACAGGTGGAATGGCATGATTGGCGAGTTGTTGAGTCAGGTGAGTATATAATTATGGTGAAGTGAAGATGGTGATGGTGGTAGTGGTGTTGAGTCAGGTGAGTCGAGTGAAGTGAAGAAAATGATGGTGTTGAGTCAGGTGAGTCGAGTGAAGCGAAGAAAATGATGGTGTTGAGTCAGGTGAGTCGAGTGAAGAGAAGATGATAATGGTGGGTTAAGTAAATCGAATGAAGTGTAAAGAAAAAGATGATGTTGTTGTTGTTGTTGATGGTACATGGTGAGTTAGATAGAAAATAATACAGTAGAAGGTATAGAGTTCTGTTGCGTGTCTCTCTTATAACTTTTGGGGAAATATAAATGTTGTTGTTGTGATTGGGACGTGACTGTTTTCCTCTCTCATTCAACTCAACATTATACTCTCAGACTATCCGGAGAAACAAACAGTCACGTCTTATTCAACACAACATAACTCGCTCAAAATTCACCATCATTCCTATATACCAGAAAGGCGATGCAATACTTATTAAACACCATACTATATACATGTTTAAATTTATATATAATGTAATAGTTGTAATAGTGTAATAGTGAGGACATTCTGACCTGTGCTGCCCTCAGAAAGCTGACCTGGCCATCGGTGACCTGACCATTTACTTACGAGAGGGAGCAGGAGGTCGACTTCACTATGCCCTGGATGAACCTTGGTGAGTGACCCTGACCTGACCTGACCTTGGTACAGTCACGTGCAATAGTTCTGCAACACCTATGAAAAGTGATGATGCAAATATGTAGCTGTGGATTTCTGTAATTTTTGTTTCTGAGGTTCATTTGAATTGTTCCTTTTCATTCTCTCTCTCTCTCTCTCTCTCTCTCTCTCTCTCTCTCTCTCTCTCTCTCTCTCTCTCTCTCTCTCTCTCTCTCTCTCTCTCTCTCTCTCTCTCTCTCTCTCTCTCTCTCTCTCTCTCTCTCTCTCTCTTCTCTCTCTCTCTCTCTCTCTCTCTCTCTCTCTCTCTCTCTCCTCTCTCTGTTCCTCCTCCCTCGCTCGCTTTCCCTCTCTCACACACCGTCTCTCACTTTCCCTCTCTCACACACCTTCTCTCACTTTCTATCCCTCACACACCTTCTCTCATTTTCCCTCTCTCATTTTCTCACCCTCACACACCTTCTCTCATTTTCCCTCTCTCACTTTCTCTCTCTCACACACCTTCTCTCACTTTCCCTCTCTCACACACACCGTCTCTCATTTTCCCTCTCTCACACACACCGTCTCTCATTTTCTCTCTCTCATTTTCCCTCTCTCACACACCGTCTCTCACTTTCCCAGGCATTACCATCTTGTACCGGAAACCGACCAAGCAGCCTCCCAACCTCTTCAGCTTCCTGTCTCCACTCTCCCTGGATGTGTGGCTCTACATGGCAACAGCTTACCTCGGGGTGTCCCTCCTCCTCTTCGTTCTGGCCAGGTTCAGTGCACCATATTATCTTGTCCATAAAGTACACTCGCAATCCAAAATATGTATCCAGGCTTGCTTCCAATAGCTTGATCGAGTATTAATTAAGAGAGTTCAAGCAATTATAAAACAGGATAAGCGTTGTAATTGGTTCACTAGTATGTCAAAGGATTCGAAACTTCAATGAGACCTGGATACAAATTTTGGATTGCGAGTGTACATGCATGTAGTATATTCGACACCAGATGTCTTGTTGCTACTCTTGTTAGATGGTGCTAATTATACTGTTGTGATTGGGTAATATTTTCATCTAAAGTGTATGGAATCCTAGCACACTTCGTAATCAGGGAGTGATATTTATACAACTATGCTTTTATTACATGTTGAATCATACACTCGTGTTTACAGGCCAAATTGTTGCAGTTTTATCTCCTCAATAATAATTTCCCTGTTTTGAAGCAAGGCCTATGTTGATTTTTTTTTCTGGCCACACCTATGTTTGTTTTCCCTTTTCTTAGTTTATCTCTTTATTAAGGGAATAAGTATTCTTTTGTTGGTGAATTGGAAGATCTCTGATTCCTCCAAACTATGCCACGAAACAGATCCCCCATTAGTACCACTGAGGGCGTCTGTTTTCTGGTATAGTTAGGAGGAATCAGCAGCCTTCCAATTTAGCAACAAGAGAATCTCCCCTTACCCAGACTGAGTCCCTACGAGTGGATAGCATCGTCGTTCTCGTGTCGTGATCAGGAGGACAGGACCTTGGAGAATCAGTACAGCCTCATCAACTCCCTCTGGTTCACTATGGGCAGCCTCTTACAGCAGGGCACTGAACAGCAACCCAAGTATGTGTCCGTCACCTGCTATTGTCATTATCTCCTTTGCCTTTCCCTTGATATCTCTTTTTTTTTTTATTGAACTGATAAATGAATACATATACACATTGATATAGAGATAAATAAATACATATACAAATACAGATATAATTACACACGTAGAGCATACAGATGATATAAAAGACTGCATACTTTAATGATAAAATAACACCAATCACTCTCATATTTTACTACTTCCCCCACATCCCTCACACACTCTAGAGCCATGTCCACCCGCATCGTGGCTGGAATCTGGTGGTTCTTCACGCTCATCATGATATCATCCTACACTGCCAACCTCGCCGCCTTCCTCACCGTCGAACGCATGGAGTCGCCCATAGAATCTGCCGAGGACCTGGCCAAACAAACCAAGATCAAGTATGGTTCCCTGTACGGCGGATCCACGTGGAACTTCTTCAGGTACCGTAGATGGAAATGTACCGACGTGTTCAGTTGATGTTACATATTGGGTGAAGTATAAAAAGTTGATGTCTAAAAATAATGAAAACGATGACAAAACTGAAAACTAATAATCCATGTCAAAGAAACCTACATGTATAGGAAGGAATCTGAGAGTACAACGAAGGCTCTTTACAGAACAGGAATATCTGGTCATGTCTAGCATTTATATTTTATTGTAGATGATGCAAAATAATTGACCTGTGACGTAATCGAGAAACAGATATTTGCAGGTAGGATTGGATTTTTTTTTTTTTACATGGTCACTCTAACACTTGGCCTCACACAGCACATCCAAGCTGCCCACGTACCAGCGTATGTTCAGCTTCATGGAGTCACAGAACCCGAGCGTGTACACCAAATCCAACGAGGAGGGAGTGAAGCGTGTACAGAAGAGTGACGGTCAGTACGCCTACATGATGGAGTCGTCGAGTATAGAGTACATCACTGAACGCTACTGTGACTTGACTCAGGTTGGCGGACCCCTCGACTCCAAGAGCTACGGCATCGCTCTCCCTCCAGGTCAGATGCTGCGGCCCCTTACATTTTTTATTCCTTCTAAATATAAAATACATTATAGTTAGTAGTGTTAATATATTGATTATAAATAACGTTATGGTATCATTAGGTTAACGATATCAGTCTCCCGCCGGGTCAGATTCTATTGCCTCTTCTACTTTGCTTTCAAGTTCGTAAACCTTAATGTTATCTTTTTAGGAAGAACTTTGTTTTGGGTACACTGGAGAGCTGCTACTGATTCCTCCAGCCTCTACCAGAAAACAAATAATCTCAATATGCAAGAAGGGGATCTGTTTTGTAACACAGTCTGGAGGAATCAGTAACTCTCAAACTCCCTCACCTTTACTATTATGAATATCTTTTTGCGATTTAACTCGGCTGAATATAAACAACTAACATTAGGAGATTGTAGTTATATAATAATTCTTCATCTTTCATTTTTTAATAATATTTATGTGTGATAGAATTACTAACATTATTGATATGTGATAGAATGATGAACACACAATTCCATAGTGTTTCGTTCTGACTTATATTTCAGCACTTTATATTCACCTCCTTACCTTTTGTCCACATTTCATAGTTATATTAACATTCTCAGGCTTGGGTGACGCACATTTAGCGTCTGTTGTATGCAATGTAATGTTTCAAAAATTATTAAAGTTTCATGGGGTTATATGAATGTTTTGTCCTGCCACGAGTTACATTCCATGGTGTTTTCTTGAGTAATATAAATTAATAATACTCTAGCTGGAATGAAGGTGATTAAAAACTTTGATGTGAAACTAACAAGAGTACACCATTTCACACAACAGTTTATACAGGTCAATGGAAATAAAAGTAATTTCACATAATTATGGTTTTGACAGTATATTCCATGCGTTGACATTCCCCTTGTCAGAAAGTGAGTTGTGGCCCTGTCATTCATTCAGTGTGTGGTTTGTCTTTCATTCAGTGTGTGGTTTGTCTTTCATTCAGTGTGTGGTTTGTCTTTCATTCAGTGTGTGGTTTGTCTTTCATTCAGTGTGTGGTTTGTCTTTCATTCAGTGTGTGGTTTGTCTTTCATTCAGTGTGTGGTTTGTCTTTCGGATCTGAGGTATATCAAATGGGTATGTAACAATGTCCCATCCAGTGTGTGAAAAGGTGTATTCAGATATTAATTTACTGGGATGCGTTCAGTTATCATTCACTGGAAGCCATTCACACCTTGGAATACTGAGCCTGAGAGTGTTAAATCCTTCTAGTGGTAAGGAATGACCACCCCAAAGGCACAGAATCTGACTAAACATTATTGTATATATATATAAAGGAATAGTAATTGCACTTCATCTATTTATAGTTGTCCATAGGTATTTCTAAGACGGGAAAGCTATATATATTTTTGTTTTTGTTTATATAAGTAGTAAGATGATTGTTGTTAGGGAATTGGTTGGGGTTGGATGGATGTGCTATGGATTCCTAAAAACCTCCGTGCCAATGTGCAGACTACACCGATGTGGTTGGTCTGTTTAATTAAGGGACCCTGTGATGTAGTAAGAAAATTGGAGGTTAGTGATTCCTTCAAACATTGCCACGAAACACCACCTACATTGAAGGAGCTTGTTTCGTGGCATAGTCAGGAGGAATGAGAAGCCACCAAGTCTCATACACGATCACAGGGTCATTAATTAAGGATAGATTCATTTGTTGGTGAATTGGAAGGTCTGTGATTCCTCCAAACTATGCCACGAAACGGATCCCCTATTAGTATACCATTGAAGGCGTCTGTTTTCTGGTATAGTTGGGAGGAATCAATAACCTTCCAATTTACCAACAATAGAATATTCCCTTAATGGCACACAGTATGGAGGAATCAGAAGCCTCCTGTACAATTAGCCAGCAACACCTTGTCCCAAATGAATCTGATGGTGGTGGTGGTGGTGGTTGAGCCTGTCTCCGTCACTGTTCAATCGAAACTTATAGTTAGAATTATCGTCATTGTGAAAATTCTCTTGGTCTGTGAGTGTTCCGTGAGTGTAATAAGAGTTCTGTAATTATGAAATGCTGTGTTATTATTGTTGTTGTTGTTGTAGATGGTAATGTGGTGACCGTCAGAATGAAAGGTTCGTGAGTGTCGAAAGTTTATTCATTATAATTGGGGTAGAAATTCTGCAAATGTGAAAGTTTCCATTAATTACGAGGTATTGATGAAAAGCTTACGATTATCAGTGTTCTGTTAGTAATAGTTCCAAGAGTGTGAAAGCTGTAAGAGTGTACAAGGACTTTCAGTAAATAGTTTCGTGGGTTTTTTATAAAGTGTGAAAGTCTGTAAAGTGAAGAGTTAGTTTTAGGAGAGTGGAAAAGTTCAAACATAAGGTCAAACATTAGATCAGTGATAGTGAGAGTTCAGTGAGAATGACAAGTTTACGAACGTGAAAGTTTAGTGAGAATAAAGAAAATACGATAATGAATACGATAATACATTTTCCTCAAGAATAAAAAAAAAAAAAAAAAAAAAAAAAAAAAAAAAAGCTTAGAGCATGAAAGGTCCGTAAAAAAAAAAAAAAAATTGTGAGAGAGAAAATTGAGGCTGATAGTTGAAAGTACAAAAAAAAAAAAAGGGTTTACCAATGGTTCTGTGAGAGTGAATGTGGCGCCATCCATATACACGTGTTCAGGCTCCCCCTACCGTACCCTCATCAACGCGGCGGTGCTGAAGCTACAAGAAGGGGGAAGGCTCCACGGACTCAAACGCAAGTGGTGGAAGGAGAAGAGGGGCGGGGGTACTTGCCAGGTAAACACACATACACATATACACTTACATGCATACACACATACTTACATATAGACACTTACATGCATAATAACATACTTACATGCATAATTACATACTCACATGCATACACACATACATATATATACACTTACATGCATACACACATACTTACATATAGATACTTACATGCATAATAACATACTCACATGCATACACACATACATATATATACACTTACATGCATACACACACACTTACATATAGATACTTACATGCATAATTACATACTCACATGCATACACACATACATATATATACACTTACATGCATACACACATACTTACATATACACACTCATGCATACACACATACTTATATATAAACTCACATGCATACACATACTTACATATACACTTACATGCATACATACATACACACATACATATATATGCACACTCACATGCATACACACATAGTTACATACGCATATACATATACACACTCATACATACATACATACACACATACATAATTATACACACACATGCATACACATACATACATCCACTCATACACACCTGCACATACATACACACACACACGTACATGCACACATATGCATACACATACATATTTAGAACATAATTATAGACACATGTATGTATGTACAATATATGCGCACACACACACACACACACACACACACACACACACACACACACACACACACACACACACACACACACACACACACACACACACACATCCAACGAACATAAATGATAACACATATACACACTCACACTAAGACAGCAAACACAGCCACACCTACTACTACTATTTACCATCACTACTACCACCACTATTAGCCACTACCACTACCACCACCTTCATTTCTGACACCAACCCTACTACCACCACAATAACCTCTATCATCAGCTATATATATTGTCATACACTTCCACTATCACCACTACCACTACCACTACTACCACTTACATAACCACATATTGTAATACACTACCACTACCACTACTAGCACTTACATAACCACATATTATCATACACTTTCACTACCACTACCACTTACACTTACCTGACCAACACTACCACTACCACCACTACTACTACTACCACTACCACTTACCTGACCAACACTACCACTACCACTTACACTTACCTGACCAACACTACCACTACCACCACTACAACTACCACCACTACCACTTACCTGACCAACACTACCACTTACACTTACACTTACCTAACCAACACTACCACTACCACCACTACAACTACCACTTACATTTACCTGACCAACACTACCACTACCACCACTACCACTACTACTACTACCACTACCACTTACCTGACCAACACTACCACTACCACCACTACAACTACCACTTACATTTACCTGACCAACACTACCACTACCACTACTACTACTACCACTACCACTTACCTGACCAACACCACCACTACAACCACTACAACTACCACTTACATTTACCTGACCAACACTACCACCACCACCACTACCACTACCACTTACCTGACCAACACTACCACTACCACTACCACTACTACTACTACCACTACCACTACCACTTACCTGACCAACACTACCACTACTACTACTACTACTACTACCACCACTTACACTTACCTAACCAACACTACCACTACCACCACTACAAATACCACTTACATTTACCTGACCAACACTACTCACACACAGCCCAGCGCCGGAGAATGGTGTGAATTTATTATAGATATAGCCCGTATGATGCAAGTATCATATTATGCATATATATACACATAGATATACCTATATATATTATGCATAAATTATAATATATATATTTATATTGTTGGTTTCCCTTAACATTTTATTCTTCTTCTGCTTGCTAGCATGGTATTGTAGGAGTTCAATAATTTTAATTAGCTCTTGTATCATCGCTACAATGATGTACTGTACATATTGTTATCTCATGGAACAGCTTCTTCCTACCTTTCCTGGACGGGTTTCTTGGTTAATTCTCTCGAGCTCAGTTGAATCACACGTATACTGTTGCCAAAAGACGAGGTGCGATAATTTTTGATGGAGTGTTAACCATATTAATGTCCATAGTTGTTTGTAGGGATCATGTGGAAAAGGGATCATGTAGGGATGAGTATGTAATGCTGAAGGAAATGTAAATGTTCTTTTATATTACATACTTATTATATGGTCCCTATAAAATAATAGTTGGGGATGTTACAATAATATAGTAAACGTTCCATCAAGATTTGTTTACAATTCATATTTTGGCAATTGTATGTCATATCATATTCGCGTTTCAGAGTTTCAAAAATATGGTCACACTTTATCACATTGCGTCAGTGGCGTTTGTTTGATTGTACATACATACATACCAGGCTCGTAGTCGGAAAGGAAAACACATTTGTGGATTATCTGTGAACGAGGTTTGATATCACTGAGAATCAACTGTGCTCGAGGGAGTTAAGCTCGAATATTTTATTTATTTATTTATTTATTATTTCCTCTGACTTGCTCGCTTTCCATGGGTTGGTTGACCTGTCACTCTCACGCCTGCCTTCCCCCAGCCTGCAACAACTCTCTCACTCCATTATTATCATTTACATTTTGGTTCTCCTTTGAAGGGAAAATATATTTTGCCCTGGAAACACTGACTGATGCCAAGTTAGCGCTTTACTTTGATTTCTTTACGGCGCCGATGTTTCATTATCATTTTTGTGGTTTGTGAGTGCTTCTTTTTGGGTAGTATATTAGAATGAACTGAAGGTGACTATATATTTGTATGCACGAACAGCATTACTTTGCATTATCATCTCCCGCCAATAATAATGAAGACATTCCAACAAACACCGGAAATGTCTAACTAACATGGCTTGGCCCCGTAGAAAAATGGAGTAAACAAAAAGGCTAATAAGGCATCAACAGTCAGTACCTTTGTCTCTCTTTTCTGTTATACATATTCTAATTCTGTCCCACCCCCCACCCCCCTGGAGGAAAAAAGTAACATTTTGCCCTAGACTGAACTCCTTGTACAGGCTCGCCCTACACGAAAGCCATCTCGGAGGCCATCCTGAGTCTGCAGGAGGGTGGGAAGCTGCAGGCACTCAGGACGGTCTGGTGGAAGAGGAAGAAGGGAGGGGGCCAATGTAAAGTAAGAGCAATATCATGAGTGAACAATGGGAAACGCCATTCTTTGGAACAGGACTCCCTTTTTTAGGATGAAGACGCTTCGCTGTTGCCTCTTCAGTATAGATCACGTTTTATCGAAGAAGCACTAGCGGAACCTACCTGTCACCAAAAGGCTCGTCCTCCTCCTTGAATGGCGCTTCCGTGTTCATTTTGTCTAGTTCTGTTAACTCTACATACAAGAGGAATGATGATGATGATGATAATGATTCTTGTTTTTCACTCGTCGTTAACTTTTAGGCAGCAGTCAGACTCAGAGTGCTCGATGGGAACCTGGCGTTATTTCCCACTGCTTCACAATATTAGTAGTTTCATGATGAATGATTAAAGGGGAAAATTATAATATATTGCTGACACGTTTGGAACATCTGCTGATTTCTACCTTGCCAGAAATTGGTGATATATACTGTACTGTCCACATGATTAATTATATATACAGTACGGTATATGTAAAAAAAAAAATGGTTAGTTGGGCTCGGTGAAATCCTGTAGTCCGTATTGTCCACTTCAATTGTTTTCCACTAATCAATCGTCAAAGGTGTCAGAGCATTTTGGCGTGAGGAGTGTACCGATTGATTGTTTTGTGATGACGTGTACAGTTGCGGACACATGAAACAGACACACCTGAAATGGGGGTGGGGGTGGGGGGGCTCATTCAACATAGGGTGGAATGAAAAGTTGTTATTTGAGGTGCGTCCTATTCTATGTATGATAAGTGGCCTGTTTGATGTATGTCTGTTTCATGTGTTCTCAACTGTACCTGTGGACAACAACGAGGCAGGAACAATGTCAATAGGTTTAATTAAGGGAATCAACGTTTTGTGGTCAATTTGGAGTCAATGTAGGCCTCCAAACCCAGCCATAAAACACAGCCCCTGTATAATTCCATATGGAGTGGTTCTGTTTTCTGGCACAGTTGGAGGAATCAGTAGCCTTCAGAATTCCCATAATAGGTTACTCCCCTTAAACAATCTACATAAATTGATGAAAATAATGTGTATGAAGCAGACAGAGTGCTATATACTGGTCCTTTACTACTGGTAATGTTTTGTCATCACAGTAAAAGAAATGTTCGTTCGAGTGATGAAATAACAACAACTTTACTTCACCGTCCTATGTTTTGCATTTTGTAGTAATCAGCACTCTTCAATAATCTAGGTCAACACAATGATTAATTATGAACATTATTTAGTACTAGCTTCCATAACATTTACCGAGAAGTTAAAGCTAGAGATGAGAATATGGACGATGTACAGCTGCGACACATGAAACAGACGCGCTCTCCAATTGGGCCCCATATCAAAGCATAGAATAGTACGTGCCTCTATACACAACTTCTCATCCCACCCTGTGTTCAATGAGGGGGGCCTCAATTCAGGTGTGTCTGTTTCATATGTCCACAACTGTACATTATGTTTTAGACTTCAATCAAATGAAATAATAACTTTCTTCTCAAGTCAGCAAACCCCTGAGTGTGAAGTGTCATATAATATATAGTGTCGCATCACAGAGGAGAATAATTCACCACACCATGGAGCACTTTGGGTCTGACTGCTAACGTGTACACTAACTATTACTACTACTAAGAGGACCCGCTTCACCCACTAAAAACAACCATTCCAGTTAGCTCCCTAAAACTCTCCCGGCACGGACGAGAACCACCAACACCTTATTCTGCCACTGGCTGGCGTCTCTGGGGTTGGGCTCTGGATGCAATAGTAATACAAGTAGTCATTTGGTTTGCCACGAGGGGCTTTTATTTGTTGTCACTCTTTGGAGGAATCAGCAGACTCCAGTTCTCTTTACCTAAGGGGAGATTCTTTTGTTGGTGAACTGGAAGGGGTTTGATTCCTCCAAACTATGCCAAGGAACAGATCCTCTGTTATTACCACTAAAGCCGTCTGTTTTCTGGCCTAGTTGGGAGAAATCAGTAGCCTTCCAATTTGCCAACAAGAAAATCTCCTCTTAAAGGATAGGACTGCTCAACTTATACGAGTAAAGTGATCTGTTTTGTAGCAGATTTTGGAAGCATCATAAGCCCTCCAATTATCTGACATGAAACGATCTCTTCAACACACACACACACACACACACACACACACACACACACACACACACACACACACACACACACACACACACATCAAAGTTTTATAAATATAATTTATTATTTCTACCTTGTTCTTTTTTTCTCAGTTTCACACAGTCATTACTTTCTGAAACAACTATATATATAAGTTTTCTGAGGTTTTCATAAGTACAAACCCTAAACTGTTGACAGATAATGATAAGTTTATTGTAGATTTTAATAATTCACTCTAATGCCACATGTTATTAATACAATACTAATCACTCTATAACATATATTGCTAATCAGTTACACCTTCTCTGTGGCGCTCAATTTCTTTTTTAAGGAAATATATTTGGTGCATCCAGAACCCAACCTCATATAAATTCCCCCCTTCTACAGTTTCTAAATATATCCCACTATTCACTAATATAAAGATAATTCAATGTACCAACGCGTACGAGTAAATTTCACCCATTGCATTTACGATATACCGTTCGTACCAATTCACTCCTTCAGTAGTTATATACGGTTGGCCATAGGAATGCTCTCGTAGGCTATAATATGGAAAGAGAGGTCATTTATTCCGGAAGTACTGGAAAAGAAGTAATTATTCTGGATGTATTGGAAAGAGAGGTCATTTATTCTGGAAATACTGGAAAGAGTGGTCATTATTCTGGAAGGACTGCAATGAATGGTCTACCAAGTGACTCGGTGATTAACAAAACAACAAACCTAATAATATTAAAGTTGAATTGGGGTTACATAGTCGTACATTTTTCTATATGTTGTAAACCCTCGAAAACAACAGTGTGTGTACGAATACTTGTGACCAATTGTACAGTGGCCTCCAGGTGTCTTGTCCCCCCTTATAGTGTTGTCAACCATCTCTCCGGTTCAGCCTGAGGTCGTAGGCAAGAATATTGGTGGTGTATACGATGACTTGGTACAGGTACGATGGTTCTGTATAGTGTGTCCATGGAGTCATCGTGCCTTTACAACACCGTCGTCAACACCACGGATAATCTTGACTAGGACCCCAAATCTGAATCTCGAAGGTTTAGTCTTTTTGTCTCACTGGTAATAATTGATGTACAGTACCTTTAAGGGGAGAACCTCTTGTTGGTAAATTGGAAGGTCTCTGATTCCTCCAAACTATGACACGAAACAGACGCCCTCAGTGTAACTAATAGGGGATCTCTGTTTCGATGTATAGTTTGGATGAATCAGAGACCTTCCAATTCACCAACAAGAGAACCTTTCCTAAATTAATTTAGCTGTATTGTTGTCCAGAATTTACGATGTGAAACCTCTCGATATGACGGGAATGGAAGATTGGCAACGCTAGGTGGGAACAAAATTCCTCAAGACGATTGTTGAGTTCGATTTTAATGTACTATAATCCACAAGAATTCCTACACATGCAGTTGTTTTCGAGGGCTTACAACATATAGGAAATGTAATACTACGTAAGTGTAATACCACATTATTATTATTAGGTTTGTAGTGTTATTAATTACCGAGTCACTTGGTAGACAATTCATTGCAGTACTTCCAGAATAATGACCTCTCTTTCCAGTGTTTCCAGATTAAATGACCTCTCTTTCCAAATAGCCTGTGTATGGATTCCTGTAGCCAACTGTACTGTACTACCATTAATTAACGTACACAGTTAGATGCCGTAAACTGTACCAATATATTGACGTGTAATTCCCTCGTCGTGTAGTGACTCTATTATGGACGTTTCCTAAAATTACAGTAGTCAGCTGATACACAATAACACCCTGAAATTTACTATGATAACTATGTGTTATTACTTCAGCATGTACTGTACTGGCACTAAGATAAGCATTACGTTTTCTCAAAGTACTACAAATGACATAATATTACATAGCATGAAGTTAACTAATTACAGTACATAATAATATACTTAATTCAGAATACAAGTTGTCCTAAATTTAGTCATGCCAGACTTTGTGAACCTCCTCCTTCCTTCCTTCGATTTCTTAGTGGGAGTTATTACAGGTTGGAGGAAGAGACTGCGGTGCGGTACTCCCCTTCTGGGAAAGTAATTAATTGTGTTTATAATGAATGTCAGGCAAGGCGCGTCAGTCAGGTTGGACTGGAGTATTCCCCCCCTTGACACTTTATATCTCATTGTGTTAGCCCAAGTTTATCAGATACACAATACTAAGGGACCCTGTGATCGTGCATGATAATTGGTGGTGGCTTCTGATTCCTCCTGAGTATGCCGCGATACATGCTCCTTTTTATATAGGTGGTGTTTCGTGGTAATATTTGAAGGACTCCTATACCTCCAATATTCCGACTATATCACAGGGTTCCTTAATTCAAATATATGATCGAGGATGAAACAGGACTGGGTATATATAACAATAGCCACACGCTTCGTTACAGACACACAACCTTACACAATATAACTTCTCAATAAAGACGTAAGCATTAATTTTGTTCTTGGGGTTAAGAAATGAATACACAAAAACTCCGACTATTTAGACGTAAAAAGATATGATTCGTCCTCTCTCTAGAAAAGCGTCTCGGGTTAGTCGAATAAAAAACTTGGAAGCCAATAATGTCTCCTCCGTAATAAATAATAAATAAATCAATGTTGCTCCACTCTCCCACCCCTCTTCTTCACCGTTTGTACAGTTGAGCACAGAAATTCGTGTTGCAGCCTCAGCGGAATGATACTCGACCCTCTCCAGTAACTATTAGTGACTATTATTTCACACTTACTTAATTAAGGGGGAAGTACAGTGTTGGTTGGTAAATCAGGAGCAAATGATTCCTCCAAACTATTCCAGGCAACAGGCCACTATTATTTTGGTTAATCTGGTCCTATTTCCTGGCATACTTTGGAGGAAACAAGGCACTCTAATGTACCAACAAGTGTATATTTTACCCAACTTAATTATTGACATGTGCCTCTTGGAATAATTATCATCCTACTGGGAACTGAGCAATTTAATAATACTTGGAAAAGCTGAGAATATTCCACCTTTGCTGTACCACGAATTCATGTGCACAACTGAATACCCAATGCTTCTTTTTTATATATATAACAATAGACCCTTGATAGACCACGAATAAAGTCTTGTATCCACCACTGTCTTCATTTTACACCACCCAGTCCCTTATTAATTAAACTCCCAGTCTGCTGTTATTCATTACCATACAGTCCCTCATTAATTAAAGTCCACCAAATGCTTTCCCAGTCTGCTGTTATTCATTACCATACAGTCCCTCATTAATTAAAGTCCACCAAATACTTTCCCAGTCTGCTGTTATACATTACCATACAGACTGACTGACTAAGGGATCTAAAATTGGACCTGTGTTAATTAAATGAGAAGTATTGAGAATTTTATTATTGTGTTTTATCGAGGGTCTAGGATCTATTGCATCTTCCCCTTATGCCATTAATTAAAGTTTAGGTGGCGAGTGTATTTTGCTTCGCGTGCATGACTTAATTAAGGACCCTGAGATCGTGTATAAAAAACTGGAGGCTTCTGATCACTGCTGAACATGCCACGAAACAAGCTCCTTCCATATATATAAGTGTGTTTATTTCGTGGCAATATTTGAAGGACTCGTATACCTCCAATTTTCTGACTACATCACAGGGGCCTTTAAGAGCTCCTTGACTGCCCCCTTGAAGACTGCATGATTCGCATTAATCTTTTTATTTGATGTATTTTTAACTCCAATCCATGCATATCTTTTTGACACATACTCATCGTCACTGCATGTCACATGTCTCGGTTCATGCGTATACTGTGTGACGTGTATTTTTTTTACCCACTGTTCATGCCTTCATTGTATGGGTAGTTTAATTAAGGGGAGATTCTCTTGTTGGTTGGTAAATTAGAAGGTCTCTGATTCCTCCAAACTATGCCACGAAACAGATCCCCTATTAGTTCCATTGAGGGAGTCTGTTTCCTGCCATAGTTTGGATGAATCAAAGGCCTTCCAACTCACCAACAAGAGAATATCCCCTTAAGAGCAGCATCTCTCGTGCATATATGTGTACTAGAGGGCTACTGTTTGATCCAATCTGTGTCAGGAAACAGACTAGTGCCTCTGTATACGAATAATAGAGGCTCTGTTTTGTAGAATAGTTTGGAGGAATCAGTATAGCCCTCCAAGTTCCCCACAAAAGCTTATCACCTGAGGGTATTCATTTCTTTTAAATAACTTAGCTTATCATTTCACTAACTTTATAACTTTACATAGCTTTGCCTTAAATGTGCCTCTCTCTCTCTCCACCTAAAACCTTCAGCTAAAATCCATTCATTATAACTGGAACGAAATTGGACATGATATTGGACCACTATTACTGTATTCTTAGAACTCATCTTTTTTAAGGGTCCCTGTGATCGTGAATGAGATCTGGTGTATGGCTTCTGATTCCTCCTGACTATGCCACGAAACAGGCTCCTTTATTTGATGTAGGTGGTGTGTGTTTCGTGGCAATGTTTGAAGGACTCACTAACCTCCAATTTTCTGACTACATCACAGGGGTCCTTAATATAGAAAAGAAAAAAAAACTCCAATAACTAGTACTCAAGAATTGGCTACAAATTATAGTAAATATTTTGTCACGTGTAATGAATGGACAATGATGCTTAACCAGGCATAGTCGGAGGTGGAAGTAACTCTCCTTGTTCTGGTGACATCTGCTCTCTCTCTCTCTCTCTCTCTCTCTCTCTCTCTCTCTCTCTCTCTCTCTCTCTCTCTCTCTTACACTTGACTCTCCTATGTATACTCACTTCTGCTCTCTCTCTCTCTCTCTCTCTCTCTCTCTCTCTCTCTCTCTGTTGCTTCTACTCTTAATATCTCTCCTTACCCACAATGACTTTCTGCCCACTGCTTTCCCTCCCTCGCTCACCCTAGCTTTCATTTCATTATTCGTGTCAGCAAATGAAAATGTTGTAATTGAATATGCATGCAGTATGTTGCTTACTAAAATGCTGATGATTATTTTAATGGTGATTAATTAAAGCTTCATTTTAGTCATTTTCTTGTTAGCTGTTAATTGTAGTATAATATAAATTTTTGAGGTAATATCCTTTGTAGTGTTAGATAATATAGCATTTATTATTAATTAAGTGATCAATTTAGGTTAAAACTACACTGTATTCATTACCTATGCTAATTGTAGTAAGGGGATAACATTATACTTTATTTTGGTTCATTGGAGCACCTTCATTCCTCCAAAGTATCCCAGGAAACAAACAGGACCAGGTTAATTAACAAAACTAATGGTGGTCTGTTGCTCGGAATAGTTTGGAGGAACAAATCAGTCGCTCCAGATTTACCAACACTGTTCTGTCCTCTTAAAATGGATCTAAATCTTTTTGTTGGTACATTGAAGGGCTACTGATTCCTCCAAACTATGACAGGAAACAGACGACCTCAATGCTACCAATGGGGGTGTGTGTTCCTTGGTATAGTTAGGAGGAATCAGTAGCCCTCCAATTTACCAACAAGAAAATCTCCCCTTTAATCAACTAGGCTTAAATTTAGTCCTCCAAACGCTGCTGAAAAACATACATCCCAAGTCTCATACAAAGGTTTTCTGTTTCCTTGTATAGTTTTGGGGGAACCAGTAGCCCTCAATTTTGACACAGCAGATTAACCTTCCCTTAGTTAATTTAGGTTTGTTGTCCCCCGTGCCGAAAAATATGAAAATTTCAATATATTTTTAAAGAATAATGATAAATGGTTAACTTTATTTTATTTTATTTTTTGTCACCTGAACAAACACTAATTCTTTCATACTGATTTTCCGTACCCTGTGTGTGTGTGTGTGTGTGTGTGTGTGTGTAATGATTCGTGTGTGTGTGTGTGTAATGACCCTGGTGTGTGTTTGTGTTGTGTTGTGTTGTGTTGTGTTGTGTTGCGTGTGTGTGTGTGTGTGTGTGTGTGTGTGTGTGTGTGTGTGTGTGTGTGTGTGTGTGTGTGTGCTTCCCTGTTCGTTTGTTTGTGTATATTTGTATGTGTTTCTGTGTGCTCATCTATCTTACTGTCTTGTATGTATGTATGTATGTGTTTCTGTCTATCTGTGTGCATTATGTGAGTGTGTCTTTCTGTTTGTATGTGTATGTGTATATGCTTGCTTATATACTTGTTTCTATGTATGTGTAATATTTTACGTGCAATGTGCATTTGTATATGTGTGGGTTTTTGTACAAAAATATATATGTGTATGTTTATGTCAATTTGTTTGTTGTCATGTATGTATGTATGTATGTATGTAAATATGTGTACGTAACTGTCTATCCATTTATTTGTTGTCATGTATGTATGTATGTTTGTAAATATGTGTACGTAATTGTCTATCCATATGTTTGTCTTCATGTATGTTTGTATGTATGTATGTATGTATGCAAATATGTATACGTATCTATCAATCCATATGTATAACACGGCATGTATCCTGTGTGTGTGTGTGTCTGTGTGTGTGTGTGTGTTGTGTGTGTGTGTGTGTGTCCAGGATGACGAGTCCAAGAGCTCATCCAAAGCCAACGAGCTGGGACTGAACAACGTGGGTGGAGTGTTCGTGGTGCTGCTGGCTGGTATGGGTCTCGCCTCAGTGGTGGCAGTCTGCGAGTTTGTCTGGAAATCGAGGAAGCTGGCCACCGAGGAACACGTGAGTACCCACATTGAAGAATTAATTAAATGTCGATCTGTAGTGCATGATATCTCTCTCTCTCTCTCTCTATGTAAGGGAAGAAAGGGTGTCTTGTAGGGAAATTGGAGGGCTGTTGTTGGTGTTGATCTGTAGTGCATGTTCTCTCTCTCTCTCTATGTAAGGGAAGAAAGGGTGTCTTGTAGGTACATTGGAGATTTGTTGTAGGTGTTGATCTGTAGTGCATGTACTCTCTCTCCATGTAAAGAAGAGAAGATAGTGTCTCTTGTACAGTTGCGAACACATGGAACAGAGACAAACTTCAGACGGGGCCCCTTCCTTACCAAGCATAGAATAGGACGCGCCTCTACACACACACACACACACACACACACACACACAACAACAACAACAACAACAACGTCTCACCTTAACCTACAGTATAGAATAGGACGCGCCTCTTCACACACAACAACAACAACAACAACAACAACAACAACAACGTCTCATCCTAACCTACAATATAAAAATAGCTCAATAAGGCCCCCACCCACCCCCCTTCCCCCGTCTCAGGTGTGTCTGTTTCATATGTCGGCAACTGTACGTAAAATAGAGAGCTCTCATACAAGTGTCTATCTGTAGTGCACGTCTCTCTCTCTCTCTATGTAAGGGACAAAAAAAAAAAAAAAAAAAAAAAAAAAAAAACTCTTGTGTAGGTAGATAACTTGGAGCTATCTAGAGCTGATGATTCCTCAAAGCTATTCCAGATAACACACGATCTTTATGTCACTAATTATTTGTTATTTTATATATATATATTTTTTTTATATATGCTACTAATAGGGGGATTCGTGGCACAGTGACCTCTTTATTAATTAAGGTTTCTCGGTCAGTAGTACACGCTCTCTCTTCATTTTTTTTTTTTTTTTTTTTTTTTTTTTTTTTTTGAAGCATACTGATTCATCCAAACGAGGTCAGAAAAACACCAGAGCAATTTATGTGGATGTTACAAATAGAGGAATCTGTTTCGTGGTATATAGTTTTGGAGGAATCAGTAGCCCTCCAATTTACCCTCAAGAACGAATCACTAAAAAGGGGGGGATTCTCTTGTTGGTGAATTTATTGGATGGTCAGTGATTCCTCCAAAGTATGCCACGAAACAGATCCCCTATTAGTACCATTGAGGGGGTCTGTTTTGTGGCATAGTTTGGAGGAATCAATAGCCCTCCAATTTACCTTCAAGAATAAATTTGCCCTAATGTTGGTGAGTTTATTGGAAGGTCTGTGATTCCTCCAAACTTATATGCCAAGAAGCTGACTACCCCAATGTGCCTGTAATGGAGGATCTGTTTCGTGGCATAGTTTGGAGGAATCAATATCCTTCCAATTTACCAACGCAAATATATCCCATTTAAGGGGGTGCGGGAATAAGGGGACAGGCTTGGGGGGGGTTAGGGGGGTGCAGGGGTTTTTGGGGGGTGCGGGAGTAGGGGGACAGGGTTGGGGGGGGGGTTAGGGGGGTGCGGGAATAGGGGACAGGCTTTCTACCTCCCCCCAAGCCTGTCCCCCTATTCCTGCACCCCCCAAACCCCCCCCAAGCCTGTCCCCCTATTCCTGCACCCCCCAAACCCCCCCCCAAGCCTGTCCCCCTATTCCTGCACCCCCCAAACCCCCCCCCCCCCCAAGCCTGTCCCCTACTCCCGCACCCCCTTAATTCAAAAGAGAGTATTCCACTGTAGTGTGTAGGTGATCCAGTGTGAGTGCTCCTGATTACTCCACCCCCCATGCCGGGAAACAGGTTGGCCCCTCGTTGCACGCGTCGGAGAGCTGTTTTGTAGAATACTTTGGAGGAATCAGTAGCCCTCCAATTCGCCTACGAGAAGTGTTATAATATACCCTCTTTAAAACTGGAGAAAGTACTGTACCTGGTAACTAAATCTTACGACACATTTTTTTTTCAGTAATAAATTCCTGGTCGATATTTTTTTTTTTTTTTTTTTTTTAAGGGAATTTGAATATAAAACTGTGAGTGAGAAAGACTAGTCGGGGAGAAGGTGCATTTTCGCCAAGCTTAAAATAAAATGGACAGCAGACAGATATTTAAAAAGGGGAGATTATTTTGAGGGTAAATTGGAAGGCTATTGATTCCTCCAAAAAAAAAAAAATGCCACGAAACAGACCCCTTATCAAAGCACCGTATCATTATTAATTAAGGTCATCTGTTTCCT
>JAWQEG010007283.1:27500-43936 GCA_033782935.1 Petrolisthes cinctipes
CAGCCAACACAAGTCAGTCACCCTTCATAAACCCTTGTATAGAGTAGATGGTGAAAATGGGGGCTACACATTCCTCCAACTCCTCCTACAAAACAAAAAACCTATGATACTACAATTATTGCAATGTGTGTTTTGGCATAAAGTTTGGAGGAATCTGAAGTCGCTCATTTTAAAATTTATGTAGAGAAGCCTCCTTACCCTCTTTTAGATTATCTGTATTTTCTATAACCTAAATTCGTGAATGATTTTGTGTGTAGGGTAAAGTTACTTAATTAAGACTCCCCTGGGCCTGTGTTAATTAAGGTGAAATTCTCTTGTTGTTGGTAAATTGGAAGGCTACTGATGATTCCTCCTGACTATACCAAACAACAGATGCACTCAATGATACTAAGAGGGAATCTGTTTCGTGGCATAGTTTGGGAGAATTAACAGACCTTCCCATTCACCATCAATAATAGAATCTCCCCTTAACTCCGACTCAGAAATTTGTTGATGATTTAATGTTGTAATGGTTATATTGATTGTGAAATATAAGTACACTATATTGACTGTAAAATAATGCTGCAGTCATGGGCCAAACTTAGTTAACTTCATCTCAGAATATTGTTGATTATAAATAGCTGTAAAGGTAATATTGGTTGTTAAAAAATTATGCTATAATATTTTTTGTTATATAAAGTAAAGCTATTCCCTTGGGCCAAACGTAACTACATCTCAGAATATCATTGATTATATAAAGCTAAATATTGATTGTGAAAAAAGAGCCACTATACAGTAATTCCATTGAGTATAAAGTAAAGTTGTTTTGATGGGCCAAACTCTTAACCATCACACAGCCTGGGTCTCACTGGCATTGGCTGTCTTCTCCACCCCAGGACGGAGCCTCACCTTCCAGTCGCAAGCTCCAGCAACAACAACAACACCATCAACAACAACAACAACAACAACAACAACAACAGACTGACCACGACCACCAGCAGCAGCCCCCCGTCATGGTCACCTCCAGGAGTAGTCAGCAGTCCTTGGATCGCATCTCCAGAAGGTCTACCGTGTCCCTGAGGGCGGAGGCGTGTCAGGATCAACAACAACAGCAACAGCAACAGCAACAACAACAGCAGCAGTCTGAAGCAAACTTACAGTCACCTGATCTACCCTTCCAGTTGATATCTTCTGTATGACACTAGGAAGGTGGAGGTTACCGGTGCATTGTTTGTTCATTTCATATCTATAATTTATTTTCTTTTTACATTAACAATATCGGTTGTTGTTGTGGGCATTTACCCCCCCACACCGAGTAAAAAATACATAAATAATAATAAAAAAAAAAATAACAGGATTATAGATAGACACACTAGGATATGCAGCAGTTGTATGTGAAGTTGGTTGTTTGTTTGTACAGTCAAGAACAGAGTAATGCAGTACGTATAATCTGACCCAATGCAGTACAACCTATGGAAGAAAAAGTTGACAATCAGTTGATAAAAGTTGATAATTATTACATATTTCCATTAGGTTTCTTTAACTTAATAACCATGAAGGATAGTTAAATCCACATATTATTTAATACTGTCATAACGTTTCATTGGCTCACTGTGAAGGAAAGTTAAATCCACGTATTACATATTATTACATATTGTTATTACTTTTCTATAGCTTACTGTGAAGGAAAGTTAAACCCACGTATTACATATTATTTCATATTGTCTTTACGTTTCTTCAGCTTACTGTGAAGGAAAGTTAAACCCACATTTTATATAATCCAGTGAAGTGGGAGAGTAGAAGGATGAACACGAAAGAAAGACCTGGGTGTGACTGACTGTACCAAACCAACAACTTCTCCTTCTCTTCCTCCTCCTAATTCTTCTTGTTGACCCTCGTGTCGCTCTCACCTGTTCGTTCTCTCAGGGGCGAAGGCAATCATTCCCCTTTTTTTACCCCAGCTGTGCGGTTGCGGATGTTTCAAGTTAGTATTAGTCTCACTTTTCTCAGGTCAGTAACATGTACGGTTGGTTGCCGTCACTAGTATCGAGTACAGTGTCCGGTAGTTGTGGTGAAATGATGTGGCTCCGCTGTGTTTGTTCACTCGTAGTAATAGTAAATGAATGGACAGAACACACCACTGCTAAAATATTCACCATAAGGAAGCTGTGTACTGTAAACAAACACAGTGGTGCCACATTTACGACACCTATGAGTAAATAAACACAGTGGTGCCACATTTACGACACCTATGAGTAAATAAACACAGTGGTGCCACATTTCGCCAAACTCACCAGACGCTGTGCTCGTTGCTAGTGGAGGCAACTGTTTTGTGTGCAATAATAATTCGTGTATTTCATAGGCAACCGAATGAGTACAATTATTTTATTCATACATACATACATACACAATGCAGTTCCAAGAATGATGGGACGTAGTATTTTCTTCATACATACTAAATCACTATAGAACAACTGAATTTATGTTACTCTTTTCATCCATATATAAACAAATAGCAACACATAAGGAGAATGTCTTTATATTTGACTTCACAAATTGGACACAGACACCTTTATACTGTAACCCACATTGCCAACACACCCATTACTGTAACCCACATTCCCAACACACCCATTACTGTAACCCACATTGCCAACACACCCATTACTGTAATAACCCACATTGCCAACACACCCATTACTGTAACCCACATTGCCAACACACCCATTACTGTAACCCACATTGCCAACACACCCATTACTGTAATAACCCACATTGCCAACACACCCATTACTGTAATAACCCACATTGCCAACACACCCATTACTGTAACCCACATTGCCAACACACCCATTACTGTAATAACCCACATTGCCAACACACCCATTACTGTAATAACCCACATTCCCAACACACTCATTACTGTAACCCACATTGCCAACACACCCATTACTGTAATAACCCACATTGCCAACACACCCATTACTGTAACCCACATTCCCAACACACCCATTACTGTAATAACCCACATTGCCAACACACCCATTACTGTAACCCACATTGCCAACACACCCATTACTGTAATAACCCACATTGCCAACACACCCATTACTGTAACCCACATTGCCAAGACACCCATTACTGTAATAACCCACATTGCCAACACACCCATTACTGTAATAACCCACATTGCCAACACACCCATTTCTGTAACCCACATTGCCAACACACCCATTACTGTAACCCACATTGCCAACACACCCATTACTGTAATAACCCACATTGCCAACACACCCATTACTGTAACCCACATTGCCAACACACCCATTACTGTAACCCACATTGCCAACACACCCATTACTGTAACCCACATTGCCAACACACCCATTACTGTAACCCACATTGCCAACACACCCATTACTGTAACCCACATTGCCAACACACCCATTACTGTAATAACCCACATTGCCAACACACCCATTACTGTAACCCACATTGCCAACACACCCATTACTGTAATAACCCACATTGCCAACCCACCCATTACTGTAACCCACATTCCCAACACACCCATTACTGTAACCCACATTGCCAGCACACCCATTTCTGTAACCCACATTGCCAACACACCCATTTTCATATCCACAGCTAATAAAAAATGCATAAAAAATAATGCATAAAAAATTAACCACGTGGGACTGAGCTGTAATGAATGACGTTATTGGTGTTATATTTCTTCAACTTGTCTCTTTATCTTATATATAGTGTAATACATAGGGTCGTAGGCAAGAATATTTCGTGGTGTATACGATGGCGTGGTATGGGTACGATGGTTCTGTAGTGTGTCTATGAAGTCATCGTACTGTACCATCCACACCATTGTCAATACCATAGATTTTCTTGACTACCTACCTACCTACTTACATACATACATACATACCTACCTACCTACCTACCTACCTACCTACCTACCTACCTACCTACCTACCTACCAACCAACCAACCAACCAACCAACCAACCAACCAACCTACCTACCTACCTACCTACCTACCTACCTACCTACCTACCTACCAACCAACCAACCTACCAACCTATCTACCTATCTACCTACCTACCAACCTACCAACCTACCAACCAACCAACCAACCAACCAACCAACCAACCAACCTACCTAACTACCTACCTACCCACCCACCCACCCACCCAAAGACCGAAGAGTGAGACAAAAACTTATTACTTCCATCCGCTACCGCACCAAAAACCAACCTGAGTCCACGTGAGGTGAGGGATGCGAGGCCAGACTGAGAGCTTGCCACCAAAGTACCGTATATATATAGTTATTATGTTAAGGGGGAAGTTTTGTGTTGGTAAATCTGGAGCAACTGAATCCCTCCTCCAAACTATTCCAAGCAACAGAACATTATTATTTTTTTTTTTTTTTTTTTGCTCTTCTGGTCCTGTTTCCTAGCATATATACTTTGGAGGAATCAAGGCACTCCAATGTAACAAAAAAGAATTACCACCTTAATTAATGTGATAGTATACTTTTGGTACATTGGAGTGCCATGATTCCTTCAAAATATGCCATGAAACAAGATCAAATTAATAAAAATAATGGTGTCCTGTTGTTGGGAATAGTTTGGAGGAATTTACTTGCTCCAGATTTACCAACAGTATACTAACCCCCATAAGTGACAATAATAATACTAGTGCTTTCTGTGACATTTAATTAACCCAGGGAAAAGGGCAGCTGTTTCTTCCCAGGGGGCATCAACACTTAGGGGACCTTGTGATGTAGTCAGAAAATTGGTTGGAGTTAAATGAGTCCTTCAAATATTGCCTCGAAACGCCAGCTATTAGGAAGGAGCTTGTTTCGTGGTATGGTTAGGTGGAATTAGAAGCCTCAAATCTTTATTATACAAGATCATAGGGTCCTTAAGGGGAGATTCTTTTTTTTTAGGTTATTGGAGGGTTTCTGATTCCTCCAAACTATGCCAGGAAACAGACGCCCTTAATGGTGTATACAGTACTAATAGGGGATCAGTTTCGTGGCATAGTTTGGAGGAATCTGAGACCTTCCAATTCACCAACCAAAGAATATCCCCTTCATTCATGTACTCAACGTGGTTTGCATTTAATTAAGAAATGTTTTGGGGCGTTTATAACCTGCATTTTGCTACCTCGTTTATAGAAATATTTACTGTAATTTATCATGGAACTACATTTATTTATCTACATTTACCGAAAAGCTTACTAAAAAATGTGCCAAGGGAGAAGAAGCTGGTGCATTTTCCCCAGGTTAAAATAAAAAAGAATGCACTACAATAATTATGTATAAAGACATTATTATGTGAATATATGTATAATCTCCCTGAGTAATGTATAAATGTAATACAGACGTGAGAGTTGTCGAGGTTTGTTTACTGAAAATATGAAAGATGAAACTTGTAACATGTCATTCTTTTCTTGGTGTAGGTAATGTTAGAACAGGTATTATGTATATTGTGAACATTTTAAGTATAATTATTCCTCTGTTACTACTTACATGTATCGGTACATAATATTTTATAATAACTATGAAGAAGAGTAAATTACCGTATGTGAAAAAGTTTTATATTAATTATTTGCATTACTTTCTTTTTATCATATATATATATATTTTTTTTACTTTTTCCACATCGTTATTAATTAAGCATTCCTTACGTTTATTCCACCTGAACCCATTCGTGCTAGGCTTACTCAGATACAGATCAGAGCAGATGAAGGGGAACACTGCCTCACTCACTCTACTCTATAGGTTTATGTTTGGCGTTATTGAATATGGTAAGAAATACAATGAGGAAACAGGTGAATATACCCAAGGTTACAAACTACAAGGACTATTTTTATTTTGTAGGTGGATGTGTGTGTGTTTTTGTTTTGTTATTATGGTGAATTGGGGCCACGTTGTCTGCTCTCCCTCTGATGATATTTACGTCGAAGTTTACCGGTGTGTATATCGTTGGAAATGGAGGGGAGGTGTTGCACATCTCTTTAGTAATAATAGATGATGCAGTCAGTACGTGAAAGGAAAATGATGTTGTGAAGATGAAGGAGTAAGGTGAAAGGAAAATGATGTTGTGGTGAAGATGAAGGAGTAAGGTGAAAGGAAAATGATGTTGTGAAAATGAAGGAGTAAGGTGAAAGGAAAATGATGTTGTGAAGATGAAAGAGTAAGGTGAAAGGAAAATGATGTTGTGAAGATGAAAGAGTAAGGTGAAAGGAAAATGATGTTGTGAAGATGAAAGAGTAAGGTGAAAGGAAAATGATGTTGTGAAGATGAAGGAGTAAGGTGAAAGGAAAATGATGTTGTGAAGATGAAGGAGTAAGGTGAAAGGAAAATGATGTTGTGGTGAAGATGAAGGAGTAAGGTGAAAGGAAAATGATGTTGTGAAGATGAAGGAGTAAGGGGTCATCTGTTGAGGGTGAATTGTATTGCTACTGATACCTTCAAACTGTCCCAAGAAACAGACTCCTATCTCAGTATACGAGTAGTGGACCTGTTGTGTTTTTGTTTGGAGGAATCAATAGCTTTAATAAATTAATAAATAACCTTAGATATACAGAAGGCTTTATTTTTATTCATTTATTTATTTATTTTTACAGGAAGGTCGTAAATGAGGGAATAATTTTGTGTGAGAGAGAAGTAAACAGTGATTAAAATGCACTTTGAAATTTTACTAAAAGATACAGTGAAAGAAAAAAAAAAGATGCAAGGAAAGAAAAGAAAGGTGCAAGAGAGAAAATTTTATGCAGTGTAAGAAAATGTCATGCAATAAAAACGAAAGAAAAAAGAGAAAGAGAGAGAGAGAGAGAGAGAGAGAGAGAGAGAGAGAGAGAGAGAGAGAGAGAGAGAGAGAGAAAGGTGGTGCAAGAAAGGAATAATGCAATGCCTCCCCTTGGTTTAATAGATGATAATGCCACCACTTGTGACTTCCTTATCATAGTTGACGTTGTAGCTGTACTAGAACTCTTAACGGTGACTGTACCTACCTACATACCTACCTACATACCTACATTCATACATACATACATAGGTTTATACGGTATGCTTACATGTATACATCCATACTCAGTAACCCACACCAACTGCCTACCTACCTACCTACCTACCCACCCACCAACCTGCCTACTTACCTACCTACCAACCTGCCTACCTACCTACCTACCCACCCACCTACCTACCCACCCACCAACCTTCCTATACCAACCAACCTTCCTACCCACCAACCTTCCTACCAATTTACCTACATACCTACCTACATACTAATCCATCTATCTACCCACTAACCCACCTACCTACCTACCTACCTACTTATCCAACCAACTACCCACCCACTTGTCCACCTATCTACCCACTTATCCACCTACCCATCTTCTTACCCAACTTCACTGAGTCGCACAATACAAACATTAAAATGATATTCACCTGTAAAATTGGATGTTGTAAAACCCTTCTTAGACCAGCTGAACACCCCCTTCTCTCTCTCTCTCTGTCTCTCTGTCTCTCTCTCTGTCTTTCGCTCTCTCTCTCTCTGTCTGTCTCTCTCTCTGTCTCTCTCTCTGTCTCTCATCATAGGCTGTTGAATTACAAGACCTGATATTCCATTTGTCGTGTGTGTGTGTGTGTGTGTGTGTGTGTGTGTGTGTGTGTGTGTGTGTGTGTGTGTGTGTGTGTGTGTGTGTTTTGTAATAATATATGGTGAATACACACAATTTTCTGATATAGGTATGACAGATGCATGGTTGTGTCTTCGTGAGAATGTGCAATAATTTCTAAAATGTGAAAACTCATTTGTCACGAAAGGGGATGATAATATATGAATGTTAAGGGTGCATATGGAGAGCTACTGATTCCTCCAAACTATCCCACAAAAAAAAAAACAAATCCATACTCGACCATTGGTGTATTAGAGTTTAGTTTCCTTATATGGTTTGGAAGACTTGCTAACCCTCCAATTCGCCCCCGTGTGTGTGGATGGAGAGAATGAGACAACAATCCCAGTACCTGTATATGTATTTATTCACCTGCAGGCTAATTAATACTGTGTTATGGTTAATTAATAAACATTGCCTCGATGAAATGCTACTAGGAGTGATAAGAGGAATCAAGTGTAGAAATATTTATCGGGAGCAAATGAGTCCTCCAAACTATATTATGCTACAAATCATTATTACCAATTAATTAAGGAGAAGTGTATTTTACAGTGTTGGTCAATCTGGAGTAAATTATTTCTCCAAACTATTTCAGGCAACAGACCACCATTATATTTTGTGTATCTTGTCTTGTTTCCTTGCTTACTTTGGAGGAATCAAGGCACTCGAATAAATATACCAAAAATGTATTACTTTCTTTAGGGGATAGTAAACTTTTGGTAGATTACAGGGCCTTGATTCCTCCAAAGTAACCAAGGAAACAAGGACAAACTTCACAAAAATAATTATAACTCGTTGCCTGTAATAGTTTGGAGAAAAATCCTTTGCTCCAGATTTACCAACACTGTATTACCTAACTCCTTAATGACGAAACCTGATTCTGTTCCCTGTCAAAGTTTGGAGGAATGTCTACCACCACCACCACCAATCAACCAACCAACCAACCAACCAATCAATCCCACCTACCAACCAACCAATCCCACCTACCAACCAATCCCACCTACCAACCAACCAACCAACCAACCAACCAACCAATCCCACCTACCAATCAACCAACCAACCAATCCCACCTACCAACCAACCAACCAACCAATCCCACCTACCAACCAACCAACCAACCAATCCCACCTACCAACCAACCAACCAAACCCACCTACCAACCAACCAACCAACCAAACGCACCTACAATATTTACAGTCGCTATTATTAGTTCCGTTACACATAGAGGTAATTTGAGAAGATATATGACCATATTTTTCCAGGAATATTTACAATCCTTAGCCCACCTGAGTCGAAGCCCGAGATCTGGAGTAAAGCGGTTTCTAGAGGACAGCCCACCCAAATCATCCGTTGGTTCTAAATCTGTGTGTGTGTGTGTGTGTGTGTGTGTGTGTGTGTGTGTGTGTGTCCTCGTGATGGTTTCGGTGGGCTGTTGTCCAGAAACCGCCTGCTTTAGATCTCGGGCATCGACTCAGATAGGATTGTGGATTGCGAGTGAACACAAGGTAAAAAAAAAAAAAAAAAAAAAAAAACAATAATAATAATAATAATAATAATAATAATAATAATAATAATAATAATAATAATAATCATAAAATAATTATCAAGCATGAGGGGTCTGATGGTTCTGTAAAATTTAATGATGGGCATAACACAATCACTATGCCCCTGGAATAAACAATAACTATTTTTCAGTATCAAGCGTCTGGGGTGTCAAAATGTTTCATCACACGAGAATTGCACTAATAGTTTTATTTTATTTATTTATTTATTTATTTATTTATTATATATATATATATATATATATATATATATATATATATATATATATATATATATATATATATATATGTACATATATATATATATATATATATATATATATATATATATATATATATATATATATATATATATATATATATATATATATATATATATATATATATATATATATATATATATATATATATATATTTTTTTTTTTTTTTTTTTTTTTTTTTAGTACAAGCCTGGGCCAAATCCATAGATGGTGGGAAATTAAAGCCATCGTATATTTCCTTCACTCACCTCTATGTGTATCGAGACTTTTGACCGCAACTGTACCAACCGAATGCCGCCGCTATATATATATATAATTATTATGTCCCTTTAGAGCAGAACTTGTGTGGTCTGATTTGTATACCAAGGAAGATGTATATATATAAAGCGTAAAAAATTGAGATGGGTCTTTGATACAAATTCCCTTCTTTATGTATAAGACATTTTTATAATCTATTTTTATTTTGGTATAATTATAAAAGTGTTTTGGTATATGATTTTTTTTATTTTTTTATTATTATTCTCAGGCTCATGAATTTGTTGCTTAAGGATCCAGTGATCGTGTTTAATAAAACTTGGAGGCTTCTGATTCCTCCTGACCATGCCACGAAACAAGGTCCTTCCATAATTATAGGTGTGTGTGTGTGTTTCGTGGCAATATTTGAAGGACTCATTTACCTTTAATTTTCTGACTACATCACAGGGTCCCTTAAAATGTTCTGTATCTTGATGTTTATATATTTCATTATTTATTTACTGAAGGCTTCTGACTACTACAAACAATTTACTAGAGGCTTGTGACTACTACAAACTATTTACTAGAGGCTTGGGACTACTACAAACTATTTACAAGCACCTAACCTGACTACCTCGGCACATAACATGACATTGACAGATCTGAAGAGGAGGTGTATTCAGTCAATGTCTTCATACAGCCTATAGGGGATCTTTTCATGTTACTCGTTCACATCGCTGACCATGTGTGAATGAGACAGATAGGTAGACAGACAGATACACAGGTTGTCAGTTCTCGATTCGGAATTTCAGCACTTTTTACACTTTTTATGTATTTATTTATTCGTTTATATGTGTAGTTATGTGTATCGAGTGTGAATGAGACAGACAGGCAGGCTGGTTGTTTGTTGTTGATTCACCAATTTATTTATTTATTGATTGATTTGTTTATTGATTGATTGATTTATTTATTTATCTATATATTTATATGTTTACTTATGTGTATCGAGTGTGAATGAGGCAAATTTGTTACCGGTTGTCGATTTAGCGATCTATCTATGTATTTATGTTTTTTTTTTTTTTTTTTTTTTAAGATTGTTAAGGTATTTTACTGTGTCTTTTCAGCGGTCTCATTCACCAGAGGTCACTGTAATTATGTGACTTGTTTGTGCAGTGTTTATTTCCTTTTCACAAAACACATGGCTTTCGTGGGAACATATTTTAATTACCTTAACTTATACACCCGAGTCATGTATGTATATATGATGAAAAGTAAACGATTACCAACACCACAAGCCAAACTGTTACACTGACCTCTGATGGCAGCTGACGTGGCTTTAGTCTTTAGAGTGTAGCTGTGGTAGGTAGTGGTATAGAGTACATGCAGAGAGCCTTGAGAAGTTAGTACTGCAGTAAATGGCAGGTATGTACACTCGTGATACATAATTTCTGACCAGGGTGTGACGAGCAGAAAGCTTCGAATCGCCTGGTATTGCTCATTTCCCCACCCAGTACACATATAGAGGCTGAGTTAGAATGCAGGGTATGTGTGTGTGGTGCCTGCCGTTCGTCTCTGGTCAGGGATTACGTATCACGAGTGTACTGGAGTGGGTTGGAGGAGAAATGGAAGGTTGGATATCCAGGGTAAGGTGTACAGAAGGTAAATGAAAAAACAAAAATCGAGCATGAGGGGTTTGATGGTTCTATAAGTTATCGGCACAGCTTAATCATGATGCCCTGGGAATAAACAAGCTATTTTTTTTCAGTATCCATCGTCTTGGTGTCTAAATGTTTCACACGAGAATTACACCGATAATTATTTTTCTTTTTGTGTGTATAGGAAGTAAAGGGTCTGTTGGTTGGCAGGTGAAGGAGTGTCGGGGAGGAGGGATGGATAATAGCAGCAGGTGATTTAAATTATACTGGAGTGGGTTGGAAGAGAATATGATGGGTATGGTATGTATAGTGGGGTCTGGCTGGAAGGTGAAGGAGTGGGGTGAGGAGGGAATGGAAGTAGCAAGTTGGTGTGGATTGCAAGAGAAGTGGAAAGTTGATTGGGTATGGGGTCTGGCTGGCAGGTGAAGGAATGGGGGGACCCGGGGGAGGAGGGAATGGAAATAGCTGGTTAAAGTATAGGTTGCAAGAGAAGTGGAAGGTTGATGGTATACGTAAGGGGGTCTGGCTGGAAGGTGAAGGAGTGGGGTGAGGAGGGAATGGGAATAGCAAGTTGGAGTGGGTTGCAAGAGAAGTGGAAGGTTGATGGTGTACTACAGATGAAGAGCGAATGAGTGGTATCCTTAACACTTTCTTTGCATCAGTCTTTACTATAGAAAACCCGAACGATATATCAACAGAAACAACAGTCCAAAATGAAAACACCGAGGTATTAAGTAATATCAGCATTACAGAAAGGGACGCAATAAAATGTATTGATAAATTAAATGTAAATAAGTCACCTGGCCCAGACACGATCTCCCCTCGCGTATTAAAGGAAGCAAAAAGTGAAATGGTAAAACCTCTGACTCTGCTCTTTAACTATTCTTTACACACCGGAACAATACCTGACGAATGGAAGCTCGCTAACGTAACACCAATATTTAAAAAAGGTAGCAAATCTCTACCTAGCAACTATCGCCCTATCAGCCTAACCTCAGTCGTATGCAAAATGCTAGAGACAATCATACGAGATAAACTTACAAATCACTTAGAGGAAAGCAACTTACTTAGAGACACTCAACACGGTTTTCGTAATAAACGCTCTTGCCTAACGAACCTATTAGATTTTTTAAATGACATTTTCAATGAATACGATAAGAATAAAGCAGTAGACATAATTTATCTAGATTTCCAAAAGGCCTTTGACAAAGTTCCCCATAAACGCTTAATAACTAAACTAAAATCACACAGAATCCAAGGCGATACCGTAAGATGGATAGAGAACTGGCTAAGCAACCGTAAACAACGCGTGGTAATAAATGGAAAATCTTCTAGTTGGATTGATGTTACGAGCGGGGTGCCACAGGGGTCAGTTTTAGGGCCAATCCTATTCCTAGTTTACATAAACAACATAGACGAAGGCCTCTCATGTATAATATCGAAATTTGCTGATGACACCAAAATTGCAAATACAGTACTCACTATTGCGCAGACTAAAGAAATGCAAAGTAATCTCGATAAATTGTCAAATTGGGCGAAAACTTGGCAAATGTCCTTCAATGCAGATAAATGTAAAGTGCTCCACATCGGACATCGTAACGTAGCAGCAAACTACTCGTTGAATGGTAATCAACTCAAAAGCGTGGATCGAGAGACAGACCTAGGGGTAACAGTATCAAGTAACCTAAAACCCAGTCTGCAGTGTACGGAAGTAATTAAGAAAGCAAATAAAACTATCGGCTTTATCGGCAGAGCATTCGAGTATAAATCTAAAGACACAATCCTCACTTTGTATAATTCCCTGGTCCGTCCCCTTATGGAGTATTGTGTTCAAGCCTGGTGCCCGTACTACCAGAAAGATATAGCAAAATTGGAACGAGTCCAACGTAGAGTTACTAAAATGATACCAAGTCTGAGAAATAAAACGTATGATGAGCGGCTAAGCGAATTAAATCTATTCCCATTGACACAACGTAGACTGAGAGGGGACTTAATCCAGGTATTTAAAATAATCAAAGGCATAGATAATATGGACTGCACCAAATATTTCACTATCGATCAATCAAACTACACGAGAGGAAACGGCTGCAAAATCATAGGTAAATCTTTTAATTCACACGAATCAAAGAATTTCTTTTTTAACCGGGTCGTCAACTTATGGAATGGGCTTCCCCGTAATGTAATTGACTGTAACACCGTAGACAGCTTCAAACGTCGCTTAGATAAACACATTGCGTCTAATCCCCGACTTACAATGTTTACTAATGAATAATTTTTGCCCATTACAGATGGCAAGTTAGCCAAATTTCACCTACTTTCTATCTTTCCTATAAAATTTCCTTGTGGAGTATTTCAGCTAACCCCACAGGGTTCCCATTCCTGACTTTATTTCCTGTACGGCTCAGGCCGGAGGGAGTGGAGGGTGGGGAGAGAGCCTTCTACTTTGCTATCCTTACCTACGACTATCACTGGGGAGTAATTCATTCTCCACCAGTAACCTTCTAATCAGATCACCTCGTGTGGACCGTAAGGTCTGTTGTGGTCTGTGTTTCTATGTAACTCTATGTAAGGGGGTCTGGCTGGAAGGTGAAGGAGTCGGGTGAGGAGGGAATTGATATAGCAAGTTGGAGTGGGTTGCAAGAGAAGTGGAAAGTTGATTGGGTATGGTGTATGTAAGGGGGTCTGGCTGGAAGGTGAAGGAATGTGGGGAGGAGGGTGTAGGGAAGTAGCAGGTGTTATGAAGTGTAGTGTGTGGGTGGATAAGTGTGTCGTCAGCTGGTATGTTCAGTATATAAACCCGGGAGGAGTTGGGTCTAACAGCGTCCGGACTCTCATTTCTTCCCCTCGCTGGTGAGTACAACTTGATTCAGTCTTCTGTAACGAGCTGCATGATAGCCTATAACTATGTTCAGTGCCGTAATACACACACACACACACACACACACATACACACACACACACACACATACATACATACATAGTCAATTGATAGTGGTGTTTGCATGGTAACAATCTTATAACACCAGACTGATAGTTCATAATAGTTCAGAAATGTCACTCGTTTTGATTGAGTGTCAGCCTCATATAATGATTGGCTGAAACTTGACACAAGCTTATCGTCTCATTACAGTGTTATTAGGATCCCATTACGTGTCGTAGATGCGGGATTTTAGCTCTTATAGTGCAATAATTAACTATATTACTATGGAGTATAGTCTAATCAATGTCTCATTTTTCACAATTTTGATGTAAAACATTAACTTAATTTTTCTGAAATTTAATTGCATACATCTTGTTCCCATTTTCCTGTTGTTTAAGGGAAGGAGAATGTGAATGTTTTGGCGAGAGAATGGGAAGGTTTAAAAGAGATTGGAAAGGCATGGGAAATTACATAGCAGACTTAGCTACTTTATATCAAAGCCGATAACTAATGCATCCAAAGGAAATAAACTAAACACTTGTTGGGTATATTGTGGAATAGATTATAAATATCCTTCGTCTGTAATCAACTAAAATAACACCAACACCTTGAACTCTACATAATTACTTTTAAATATATATACTGTAGACTGAATTTTCTCAAGGACATATATATATATATATACAGTAAACAGATTTTTATCGTTAATTAGTCATTCTTTTCTGCCCTACCTTTAGCCTGCATTAACTATTATTATAACTACTCTGTACTAACCTGAGCTAACAACCATTCCCTGTACTAACTACTAACATCCCTGTACTAACTACTAACTACTCTGTACTAACCTGAGCTAAGAACCATTCTCTGTACTAACTACTAACATCCCTGTACTAACAACTAACATACCTGTACTAACTACTAACATCCCTGTACTAACAACTAACATCCCTGTACTAACAACTAACAACCCTGTATTAACTACTAACATCCCTGTACTAACTACTAACATCCCTGTACAAACTACTAACATCCCTGTACTAACTACTAACATCCCTGTACTAACTACTAACATCCCTGTACTAACAACTAACATCCCTTTACTAACTACTAACATCCCTGTACTAACAACTAACAACCCTGTATTAACTACTAACTAATCTATACTAACCTTGAGCTAACCATTTTGCTCCCTGTGTGACCAACCAATCAGCCATGTGGGCGTGGATTGTGTTCACGCTGATCGGATCCACCTACGCCAGTGTGGTGGCCGACGAAAAGGTGAGACTCTTATTAATCAATCATGGAGGATAATACACTACTAATAATACACTTTGGGTACAGTTGAGGACACATGAAACAGACACACTTTAATTAAACGGGCCCATTATCAAGCATATAGAATAGGAAGTCCATCTACTGTACACACAATGCCGTCTCATCCTTCCCTAATGCCCCGTTTTCAGGTGTGTGTGTTTCATGTGTCCCCATCTGTACAATCATTATGTTTAGGCCTTGATTCCTCCAATTAAAGTATGTCTGGTAACAGGACCAATGAATAATTATAATGGTTATCCAGTTCTAATGTGTTCGTGTGTGTGTGTGTGTGTGTGTGTGTGTGTGTGTGTGTGTGTGTGTGTGTGTGTGTGTGTGCATGATCGTGTAAACAAAATAATAGTGAGTGTGTTTGTGTGTGTGCATCCTCCTATAGACTATACGTGTGTGTGTGTGTGTGTGTGTGTGTGTGTGTGTGTGTGTGTTAGACTATACGTGTGTGTGTGTGTGTGTGTGTGTGTTAGACTATACGTGTGTGTGTGTGTGTGTGTGTGTGTTAGACTATACGTGTGTGTGTGTGTGTGTGTGTGTGTGTGTGTGTGTGTGTGTTAGACTATACGTATGTGTGTGTGTGTGTGTATGCTCGTGTATAAACTAACCTCACTGTGTACATTTTTTTGTATAGGTGATGGGTGACTGACGGTGCTATATATATGTGTGTGCGTATGATCGTATAATTATAAACTAACCACACTGTGACATACATACATACATACATATACATATCAATAAACCGTATATTATTATTATTATTATTATTATTATTATTATTATTATTACATTTCTGCAGGTGTTGAC
>JAWQEG010007284.1:0-60000 GCA_033782935.1 Petrolisthes cinctipes
AGAGAGAGAGAGAGAGAGAGAGAGAGAGAGAGAGAGAGAGAGAGAGAGAGAGAGAGAGAGAGAGAGGAGAGAGAGAGAGAGTAGGGAGGAGGGAGAAAAACACAACACAATCTGCTATCTCCGACAACAACACGACCATAACACAAGCTACCTAAATCCACCCTTATCTCTCACGTACATTGCCTCACATCCACTTTCCAGGTCCATTTCATTCTACTACACCCTTTTGCGATCCACACACACACACACACCCCTGTTCCCAGTTTCACATAATTATAAATACACACACATAATTATATATACAGTATAGCCAGGTAAGTAAGATATAAATGAGGGAGTAAGTGCGTTTTCGCCTCCTTAAAAAAAAATGTAGAATAGGTAATTATCTCCCAATTTGTAAACACAGCAATTCCTTCATAACATATGACTAAGATTTGATATCAGCTGATGAGACTGGGTGCACTTTTTTTCAGATATACAGTATACATATCTATACATATATACATCAACAACAACAACAACAACAACATAAGCTACACCTCTAGGCTATTTACTCTATACATATCTATACATATATACATCAACAACAACAACAACAACAACAACAACATAACCTACACCTCTAGGCTATTTACTCTATACATATCTATACATATATACATCAACAACAACAACAACAACAACAACAACATAACCTACACCTCTAAGCTATTTACTCTATACATATCTATACATATATACATCAACAACAACATACCATACACCTCTAGGCTATATTTTACTCTATACACATCGATTCTCAAACAGCAAAACGGAAGGAGAAAAATTGGATATGCAAAATTCTTCTCTATTCAATTTACGGAACAAGACTCGTCATCTGAGTTCGACGTAACGTGTAATATAAACAAATCTTGTCGAATCAACAACCACAACGAGAGGAAAAAATGACGACAACAATATAATGATAACAAGATATTCCATTTCTTTATCCTGGTGAAAATGATAACAAGATATTCCATTTCATTATCCTGGTGAAAATGATAACAAGATAATCTATTTCTTTAAAGGGGGTAATTCACTTTTGTTGTTATATTGGAGCGCCTTGATTCCTCCAAAGTGTGGTGCCAGGAAACGGGACCAGATGAACAAAAATAATGGTGTTCTGTTGCTTGGAGTAGTTTGGAGGAATCATTTACTCTCCAGATTTACCAACACCGTACTTCTTTCCTTAAAGACGCCTCAGTATCCATTTCCTATTGTCATTGGTAACAGTATTCTTAAAAAAAAAAAAAAAAAAAAAAAAAAATAATAATAATAATAATAATAATAATAATAATAATAATAATAATAATAATAAAAAGTGCTGTTCATTGAGATATTACTTTTACAGAATTAGATCCACTTGATTGTTCCAAAGTGTGCCAAGAAACAAACAAGACCAGATTAACAAAAATAAAGGTGTCCTGTTTCGTGAATTAGATAGATATTTAGGAGGAATCAGTTACTCCAAATTTGCCTTAATTAACTTGACAAAATGGTTAAGGAACAACTTGCACCGTATAAGGAGAAGCCATTATTGATGACGTTTGTTTCACTATTGCTTCTTCCTCTCCTTCTTCAGGCCAAAAAAAAAAAAAAAAAAAAAAAAAAAAAAAAAAAAAAAAATTGAAAAAACAGTAGCTGCTTTCCCTATCTTCTCCTTCTTCAGGTAAAAAGTAAATGAATAAATAAACAGAAGAGAAACGTTGTCAACAAATAGCCCTCCACTCATAGCCTATCCCTAAACAGCTGCTTCCCCTCTCTTCTCCTTCTTCAGGTTAAAAGTAAATTAAACAGTAGAGAAACGTCGTCAACAAACAGCTGCATTTCCTCTCTTCTCCTTCTTCAGGTAAAAAGTAAATGAATAAATAAACAGTAGATAAACGTTGTCGACAAATGCCCCTCCTCACATATCCCTAAACAGCTCCTTCCCTTCTCTTCTCCTTCTTCACATTAAAAATAAATTAAACAGTAGAAAAACGTCAAGAAACAGCTGCTTCCCCTCTCTGGTGTATTTGTGTGTGTGTGTGTGTGGTGAAGTAACACGTTTACGCTAATATTGGTAATGTGACCTCCGGGTAATGCAGTTCCTATCCAATGACATTATTTTATTTCATACATATGCAAGCACAATTATTTTCCTTTTACCCACGAGCGAAATTGTGCACGACCCAAAAATTCTTCGAGCACAGTTACCATTTTATTTAGGTTTATTAATTCGTTTTTGTTTTATTTTATGGTAACCTGTATTCATATTCATATTCATATTATTATTATTATTATCATTATTTTTATTATTATTATTATTATTATTTATATTATTATATTATTATTATTATTATTTAATTATTATTTATTATTATTATTATTATATTTTATCTATTTACTTTTTTTTTTTTTTTTGGTGGGGGAGGGTCACCTTTCTTCCAATTCCCTGATAATTTCTGCTATTAATTCAGAACCCCTGCCACTCTCCAAAACTGCTGGAACACCACACAGAGAAATAAATCATGTCCACAAGTTGAAGAGTCAGCCTACTTCTGTCACATAAGTTTTCATTGATATTGTTTTTCCTTCCTTTCTAATTAAAAAAAAAAAAAAAAAAAAAAAAAAAAAAAATTGGTAGAACATTAATTAAGAGACCCTGTGATGTAGTCAGAAAATTGGAGGGGAGCGAGTCCTTCAAACATTGCCACGAAACACCACCCCATATTGAAGGAGCTTGTTTCGTGGCATAGTTAGGAGGAATCAGAAGCCACCGAATCTCATACACGATCACAGGGTTCTTAATTAAGGGGAGATTCTCTTTTTGGTCATTTTAAGGCTACTGATTCCTCCATAATATGACAGGAAACAGACGACCCTAATGTTCCTAATAGGGGGATCTGTTTCGTGGCATAGTTTGGAGGAATCAGAGACCTTCCAATTCACCAAGAAAAGAACCTCCCCTTAATTACAGACCCTGCAATGAACGTGTATGAGATATGGTGGCTTCTGATTCCTCCTAACTATGCCACGAAACAAGCTCCTTCCATATAGGTGGTGTCTCGTGGCAATATTTGGACTCACTAACCTCCAATTTTCTAACTACATCACGTGGGTCCTTAAGTTTACCCTTGTCATGTGCCTCCTTCGATGACTGAATGTCCACCAGATCTATTTGTCTGTGTGAGTCAAATTTATATAGTATTAATTTTACACTAACTCCTTCTTTGGTCATTGGTTATTTCTCTTTACCTGATGTACTACAATTTGCAGAAAGGTGCAGCATTCAAGTGAAGATGACCTCTGACCTGACCTGACCTGACCTTGCATGATCCACTGCAATACCTTCCTATTATTAACCTCGCCTGATTGAGGAATGAGAGGAGGAGGAAGGAAAGGTGCTTGTGTGTGTATGAGAGAGAGAGAGAGAGAGAGATGAGAGAGAGAGAGAGAGAGGAGAGAGAGAGAGAGAGAGAGAGAGAGAGACCAGACACCTTACATTCCTCCCTCTCACCTCCACACTAAGGCAGCCAGGTATTAATTAAAGACTAGAGGTGATCAAATTAGCACACACACACACAGGGCGAATTGGAGAACCACTGTCCCCTCCTCCACCTCCCTCCCTCCCTCACTCCCTCTCTCTCTCTCTCTCTCTCTCTCTCTCTCTCTCTCTCTCTCTCTCTCTCTCTGATAACTACGGTTGTGTATAGGAAGATCTGTTATGGGCGATAATTTCAGGGCTACATCTGGTTACTTCAATCTATGCCACAAAACGGACTACCCCATCGATATATTGAGGTGTTCTGTTTCTTGGCAGAGTTTGCATGGATGAATTGAAAGCATGCAACAAATTTACTAACACAGCAATATACTCACATTAATATTCATATCTACACTCACACTCAAACACACACACCGTACACACACACACACCGTACAATCTCACACCCAAACACACACCTTACACACACACACCCAAACACACACATACACACACACCCAAACACACACACACACACACCCAAACACACACCGTACAATCTCACACCCAAACACACACCGTACACACACACACCCAAACACACAAACACACCGTACACACACACACACACACACACACACACCGTAAAATCTCACACCCAAACACACACCGTACACACACACACACACACACACATACACATTTACACTCACCACACTTTGAAAACACATAAAATAAAATACACATAACTTGGTGAAAAATCCCTAATGGGCAGCGTGTGTTGTGCGAGTGGGAAAACATACATACATACATACAAACCCGCGTACGAACACAACAACAATACAAACAATTTATCTTATCGGGCAGACACATGCAAATTATCAGCTTTCTTCTTTTATTATTATTATTATTATTATTATTATTTTTATTTTTATTTTTTCGTGGTAGGAGGTGGGAATAGGAGGGTTCGGTAAAATGTAATGTGTAAGTTACCCTGAAAAAAATATATATGATGTGACTAGCCTACTCCCACGAAAAAAAAAAAAAAATATATGAGCCAAGAGGTAACACAATTATGGGCTTGGAAGGATAATTTGGTCAGTTGGACTCATCACGTCTCACTCCTCCCCACTCACCTGGTGACGTGATGACCAAGGACAGTCAATGGGAAGGGAAGGGAAGGGAAGGGAAGAGAAGGGAAGGGAAGGGAAGGGAAGGGAAGGGAAGGGAAGGGAGGGGAAGGGAAGGGAAGGGAAGGGAAGGGAAGGGAAGGGAAGGGAAGAGAAGGGAAGGGAAGGGAAGGGGGCGACGGAGAAATACCTTGTGTTGATGTTGATGACGTATACACTATTGTCAGCCTATGGAAAGAAAATTAGCCACAGTAAGAAATGTGAAAACTGGTTATAATCACACAGTGTTTCAAAAATATCTATGGATGTAAACTTATCTTTATATTATTATATATGCCTTTGTGTGTGTATCACAACTATTAATTTAGAGGAATATCAGAGAGATAGATATTGGTCCAAACTATTACATTCTTATTTTATAGTCATATATTGTACTCTACATAAACACCTATTGAAAATGTATAAATAATATATAAATATATTCACTCCAACAGTATAATTATATTCCCACACATCCAACACATAATGTATTGTATAATCCATGAATAGGCTTACAAGCAGAAACATACACATATCCATGATCCATTCTGGGTTGGGTCGGGGTGGGGTCGGGGTAGGGGTCGGGGTTGGGGTCGGGGTCGGGGTTGGGGTCGGGGTGGGGTCGGGGTTGGGGTTGGGGTCGGGGTCGGGGTCGGGGTTGGGGTTGGGGTCGGGGTCGGGGTCGGGGTCGGGGTTGGGGTTGGGGTTGGGGTCGGGGCGCTTAACATGTTTACGCTGGCAACGAGATAAATAAAAACAAACAAACAAACAAACAAGAACTGGAAAGGCAACATGATAAGGAGAATAAAAAATGTGTTATCAAGATTGTGGCGTTGAAGTAATATCTGTGTGTGTGTGTGTGTGTGTGTGTGTGTGTGTGTGTGTTGAGGGAGGGAGAGAATTAAGAGAGAGGAACATAGAGAGGGAGTGAGAGAAACATGGAGGGAGAGGAGGGGGGTACAATCTGGTCTTAAATGTGTGTGTGTGTGTGTGTGTGTGTGTGTGTGTGTGAGGGGGGGGGGTACAAAATGGCCTTAAAATATGTGTGTGTGTGTGTGTGTGTGTATGTGTGGGAAGTGTGGGGGGGGTACAATCTGGTCTTAAATGTATGTGTGTGTGTGTGTGTGTGTGTTATAGATAAACAGACCACACAGACCACAAGGATCAAACGTAGTGGTGTGTTCTTAATAATAATAAACATCAAATTTTCTCAGATCATCCCTCAGTCACCAAACCCTCAGTCAATACCAAGAACACTTTGCCTTTAAAAATTCAAATCCTAGAAACGGTTGAAAGCTCGTTAACGGTCGCCAACTGTCTAATCCCTTCGGCCTTTAAGCTTCTCCAAACCCTTCACACACACACACAAAAAAAATATATATATACATACAGGTCAAAAAGAGGGGAAGGGGTGAGACTGAAGGGTGGACGAGACACCTTCCCAGCCCTCCTTCTGTATACCATATATATATATATACAGTAGATAGATAGTTAGTTAGATAGATGGAGTGTTTCTATTCCGTGCAGCATCGTTTGGAGGATTCAGTAGCCCTCCAAGTCCTAGACATATCGCGACCTTCTTATTACACACACACACACACACTCAATCTTTCTCTCTCAACGCGACCCCCTTAACACACACAAACACATATACTCTCTCAATCTTTCTCTCTGTCAACGCGACCCCCTTAACACACACACATACACGCACTCAATCTTTCTCTCTCTCAACGCGACCCCCTTAACACACACACACACACACTCAACGCGATTTCCTTAACACACACATACTCACACTCAATCTTTCTCTCTCAACGCGAACACCTTAACACACATACACACACACACACATTCTCTCTCTCAATGCGACCCCCTTAACACACACACACACACACACACACACACACATTCTCTCTCTCTCTCTCTCTCTCTCTCTCTCTCTCTCTCTCTCTCTCTCTCTCTCTCTCTCTCTCAACGCGACCCCCTGAACACACACACACACACACACACTCTCTCTCTCTCTCTCTCTCTCTCTCTCTCTCTCTCTCTCAACGCGACCCCCTGAACACACACACACACTCTCTCTCTCTCTCACACACACACACACACACACACTCTCTCTCTCTCTCTCTCTCTCTGAAATGTATGAAAAGGCTTATTAATCAACTCGTGACCCCTATAACCAAGATCCTGGTAATGAGTCGTCAAGGGTGAACATGCACACTCAAACTCTATTAATTAAGTTAGCTAAATTCAGATTCCTTTGCGGGGGGAGAAGAGGAAGAAGACACAGGTTTGGTTTGATGAGAGTATAGCCTAGTGGATGAGTGGGGGCAGCAAGCATCCTTTATAAAGAAGGACTTAGTGTAGGATCTAGTGATAGTTTAAGATTCCTAGTTAGAAGAGAGAGAGAGAGAGAGAGAGAGAGAGAGAGAGAGAGAGAGAGAGAGAGAGAGAGAGAGAGAGACCATTGAATCAAGAGAGAGAGAGACCATTGAACCAAGAGAGAAAGACCATTGAACTAAGAGAGAGAGAGAGAGAGAGAGAGAGAGAGAGAGAGAGAGAGAGAGAGAGAGAGAGAGAGAGAGAGAGAGAGAGAGAGAGAACCATTGAACCAAAAGAAAAAAGGGGGAGAAAGAGAAGGGGCGAAAAACAAGCTGTGATGAAGAAGCAATGACTAGAAGGAGAAAGAGAGGAAGGGAAGGGGAGCAGTAAGTGAATGAAGTCTCCAGTTATGACCTGTACCTGTATATGGAGGAAGAGAAGGAGGAGGAGGCGGATGGAAAGGGGAAGCAGGGATGGATTTTAACTTGATTTTACCCTTTCGAACTATATGGATGAAGAGAAGGAGGAGGCGGAGGGAAAGGGGAAGCAGGGATGGATTTTAACTTGATTTTACCCTTTCGAACTATATGGAGGAAGAGAAGGAGGAGGCGGAGGGAAAGGGGAAGCAGGGATGGATTTTAACTTGATTTTACCCTTTTGAACTAATATCAACTTTGAGTATAGTGATTTACAGTACACTCAAATACCGCAAACATCTCTAGTTTATATCAAGATCTAGAATTCTAGATGTTGGTTTATATATATATATTCTTATGATACAAAATCGTGCTATAGTACACAAATTATATATATTAAATTACTTTAAACACACACACACACACACAGATAAGTGGGCAAATGAATGAGCACCCACCCAACCCATAACCAAAACCTAACCTGACATGACCTGCTGACCTATACCTCCCTCCCTCACCCCCAGCCCCCGCTCGACCCACGGACCAGCCAAGCAGACCCAAGCGCTGGAAAAGACACTAAAATTATTCCTCCAGTTGCAGGAGCTTGAGAAAATGTACTCGGAGATGGACAGACCGCGGTGAGTCTTGCCTTTATATAACCTCCTCTCACATCACCAGCAATATATTCATTCATTTAAAAAGGTGTCGTCATTCTTTTGTTATGGGCTGAATTGGAGGTAGGCTATTATACACCTTCTCGCTTTGCACCTCACATCACCAGCAATATATTCATTCATTTAAAAAGGTGTCGTCATTCTTTTGTTATGGGCTGAATTGGAGGTAGGCTATATACACCTCCTCGCTTTGCACCTCACATCACCAGCAATATATTCATCAATTCTTTTGTTATGGGCTGAATTGGAGGTAGGCTATAATACACTAGTTGCTTCTCCAAACTACCCTGGGAAACAAATTAATTAAAGAGTATCATTATATTGTTTTGGGGTGAATTGGAAGGCTACTAATTAGGCCTACTTATTCCATACAACTACCCCAGGAAACAAATCACCTCAGTGTTACCAATTGGGAATTTTTTTTCGTGACATAGTGCTTAAGTGTCAAATGAATAATGCAAGTGCCATTAACATAAGACCAGAGGCTCCACGTCCTCACTATTTCACCTCTTTGTGGCAGTGAATGAATGATGGGGTCAAAAGTTGGCAAGAAAGAGCAGCTGGGAAAGTATACAATGAAACACAAAAGGTCGTTCCCTCGGTCAGCCACAATATGACTGAATTTTGGAGATAGCCCTGATGGGAAGAATCCCTTTTTGGTCACTTCAAATGCAACCTATTCCTTCAAACTATGCCAGGAAACAAATAAGCTCAAAAATTACTTAAAGGGGATACGTTCGATGACATAGTTTGGAGGATTCAGTTGCCCTGCAGTGACCTGTTTTCTAGCAAAGTTTGGAGGAAACATTGATTACCTTTCTAATTTTGCCCAATCCACATTAGCCTAATTTCGTTCATATATTTGTTTCAGATTTGGCAAACGCAGCGAACTGGTGATGCCATCTGGAGATGCTTTGGTAAGTCACAATAACTCCACACAATTATTATTATTATTATCTGTACATAATTAGTAGGCCTAATGTGGATAGTTTTCTTATTATTCATTAAACGTCTACCTGTACATACTCATACTATTTAGTAATTATGGTGGATATTATTTTGTTTTTCATACATTGTCTACTGGTATATAATAAATAGTAATAGTTATTTTTTCATACATAGGTTACGTGTGTATGGAATTAGTAATGTGGATAATTTTACTTTGCAGATGGAGGCGAGTGAGAGGATCTTGGAATCTATAGGAAGGAGTCGGTGAACATTCAAACCAACATCAGCCACTTCCCACGTACCATTTCCTCCCTTCTACATATTATACCATAATTAAAATATATCGAGCATAATTACTGCACCCCGCTCGAGGCTACAGTTACTAGGTTAAAATATGATGGATTAATCTGTATGAAACTTAACCAACCCTCATCAAAATTAGGGAATCGTCAGTCAGTCATTCTCTCATTACAATAGTTTCCTCATTTGGGTCATCTGATATAAGACTACTCGTTCTAGTTATATTCTAAATGTTTCACACTGTCAAATTCTACGTTCTATGCCTTATTGACACCTATAATATAATTCTATTTTATAACATCATGGCAAGACATTGATCTCTATACACTTATCATCAGGCCTTTCCTTGGTCACCTCAGGCTTCCTTTAGTTCACACAAAAGCAGCTCTTGATCACTCTTCTTTCATCTCCCCTGGGCACTATTATTTGGTGATATTTCTGGAGGCTTCACGTACTCGTCCTTCATAGTAGTAACCCAGCAGTTTTTATTAAGGACCCTATGATGGTGTATGAGACAAACTTGGTGGCTTCTGATTACTCCTGACCATGCCATGAAACAGGCTCCTTCAATATAGGTGGTGTTTCGTGGCAATATTTGAAGAACTCATTAACCTCCAATTTTCTGACTACATCACAGGGTCCCTTAATTAAGAGTTAGTGAGGGTAGAGCACAGCAGGATATATATATACGCCTTTATGGTATCTAGCCTATATTTCACACCTACACTCTCCTTAAACTTTATCACCCTAACAAAACTTGCAATTGTTTTAGACTTGCCTTGCAAATATAAAACTTTAACTAGTGCTTAAAATATTTAATCGTGTTTCTAATTATTCGCTTTAGCCGACTACTCTAATCATATGTCTAATTATTGTATACTGGATTTAACTTAGACTGTAGCCTAATCACCATGCCCTAACTTTCTAACTTAATCCTATGCAACTATGATAGCCTACACATCGCTAATCACCGTATATATATTAAGCTTATGCCCGGTACTCATTAAATTGCACAGTATTAATCCATACATATGAAACTTATAATGTAACCTAGAGAACTCCTAAGCCTCTGAAATATATAGATACACAGCCAGCAAAGAAAATGTTTCAACGGAGAGCCAGCCAGCAGCCTACCAGCCAGCCACCGTAAACTGAAAATAGCGGAAGAAAACAATTGTAAACCAACCATCAGTGTAGGATGTAATGTACTATTGTGTGACCTAATCCTCTCCCCATCATAGTACCTCTGTAAAGTGTGTCATCCGGGCAAATAAAAACAATGCACACGGTGTATTAAATGTGGTACAGCAGCGAATTTCATTTTATTCCTCCTGGGGTGTATAGCCTACTGTATACATAATGTGGATACCTGCTGAAATCTAACTGTCCTATTTGAGATTTAATTATAATATAAAGTTATTTTTCTCTTTAAATATGATCAATGGAATAATGATGATGAAGTAGTACTTTATTTTGATGTTTATAATGGTGGTCAGTGAGTTCAGTGAAATGTGTATTGCGCACGTGCCAATATTTGAAATTATTATTAATACTTTACCACTAATAAATAACTCTCTTTATATATATCTATCTTCAGTCGTGATAATTCCATAGGATGTAATAAGTACCGCTACACATTGCAAATTCGACGGGAAAAAAATTCTACAAGAAAATAAGGACAAGTGTAAGGACATAATTATTATGTTGACAAAGTATTACCCCCCCCCCCTCCAATGTTGTTCCTTTCTCCTCAAAGTTGGTGGCACTTCTTTCCAAGCTTCTAAATAGGACGACAGTCACATAATCAAATCTAATGGTATTATTTGATTAAGGTGGAAGCCTAAAAACTTGCAAAATATAGGTAAGTAGGCTATATGAGGGTAAAATATCTGTTGCTATATTTACCATAACAGCCAAACAAGACAAGTGATTTCATGTCGTTCTCCATTTCCTTATCAGTTCATGATCAGGAAAGTAGATCTACACTATCTTGAAAGTCCTTCCTTCCTCTTGCACGGTTAGACTCATATAATGCAAGTAATAAAAGTTGCACGACGGACAACAATCGTTCAGTCACAGCTCCTACTTATGGCTGTGACGACCAGCGTCAAACTGACTTTTTTCGGCCTAAAATTTATTAAGGTAAATGAGTGGCATAAATTCTACATATTTCATATTTCCAGTTATAAACAAAATAATTTTCGTATTACTAGGAACTTTTATTGACATACAGTACTCAAAATCCCTATAAAACCATTTTTTTTTATACAGGTACTGTATGTATCAAATTTTCAGATTGATGTAATATAAGGAAAAGAAAGCTTATGAACATCAATTAACTTTTATTATAAATGGTTTATATAAAACTACAAATTTCTTCAATAAAAGACACAGCCATTTAAGACCTACAAACATCTCACAAATATATTTTTATTAGTTTATTTTGCCCTGGAAAGTATATATATAGACCATTAAATAATTTATACAGTACTATACTCTTAACCCAACATTCACACAACTAATCTACAACTTATACTCAACATTCACACAATAATGGTCATAATATACATCTTCCACCCAACATTGCCATAGGTTCATTCCCTTCAGGTAAAAATATTTAGAATGGCATTGTTCTTGAGAAGCCTTGCTAAAATAGATTCATTTTAAGAATATTTAGAATTACTCTAGTCTTGAGAAGCTTTGTTAAATTTAAAGCTTGATAATTTACTGAGGCCTGAAGCCTTGACGATATTCTGGGACTTTTTCTTGTGGTCTGGGGAGTCCTTGTCTTCATCTTCGAGTTTCCTCTTTTTGTCTGATTCCTCTGTGTTTGTGGGTGTGATGCCAGCTGCCAGATTCTTGTATTTCTGTTGGTATAAAATAAATACAGTACAGTATGTATAACTAATATACAGTATACTCCTACTACTACTCACCAGCTTAATCTCTCTCTCTTTCCCATCCTTCCTTCCTGCCATCTCTCCATTCATTCTTATTAATACTATTCCTCCAAAGAATTAAAATTACAAATACAGAATTACAAAAACACACCACTATTACTTTACTACAACCACAGTTATTATTAACCTGTTTCACACTGGCATCAACGTCTTTAAACATCATTGCGGCTGTGGCCACCAAGTCACTCTCCTCCCCAGAATCACCTCCAGGGTATCTCTTCAAAACCTCTTCCCTGTGATCTCGAAGCCACAGGAGTAGGGCTGACGGTTTCTTGGCGGTGGTGGTGGTTGGTGGTTCTGGCTCCTGTGTGTGGTAGAGATGGTTGTAGTAGTAGTGGTAGTAGAAGTAATCATAGTGGTATAGTAATGGTAGTGATAATAAGAGTATCATAGTATTATTTTTAATTTAAATATATGGTATAAACCCCATTCTATGTCATAATTAGTGGTTCTTCCAAACTAAACTACAAAACAGATCCCCTTTAATAGAAAACTGATGTACTGGTCTGTTTCCTGGCATAAGTTTTAGGAATCAGCATCCCTCTGATTTACTGACAACAAGAGATTTCACATACCACCGTCATTTGTGTGTTGTTGTGTTCTGTTGAAGTAGTGATGGATTGGCCGGACAGCTGATTTTCCTTCCCTGTGGCATGTGTTGACGATTCAGGTGGAGTCTGTGTTGTACTTGTTCCCTCTTCTTGGCTTGCCTTACATTTGTTGCTGAGAAGTTGTTGTTGTTTGTTCTGAAAGAGGTTGTGTATGTAAGTAAATATATAAATTACACAACAGTTTCATTTATATCAATAACTGTGTCAGGAAACAAACTAGTAATAAAATATACCAAGTAATTAATTAGACCATAGAGCCCACCTGTGGTTTCCTCACTACTGGTCTCAAGACTGGACTGGATTCTGACTTCTTCTGAGACTTCCTGAAGCGATCAATGACATCAATTCCCTTCTTGGTGTTGGTGGTGGGAGTGTTGGAACGTCTGAATGGGTTTTTAGTAGCTGGGGAGAGTAGGAGTGAGGTGGTGAAGGTGTTGTTTTCACCCCGTTTGCGTGCTGCGGCCATCAGTAGAGGGTTGTCTGGGGGTATTTAAAGATATATACACTTTAAATATTCATACAAAGATTAATTATTAATTCAATATTGAAAAATTAGATAAATGATCAAAATACAGTAAACTCTTTATATGATATAACACTAATAATAAGTATTTGTATCCACCATTTGATTTTACATTCACTCCCTCATTGAAGACCACAAAATGTTTTTCTTAGGCTTCTGTTATTAACATTTTTCAATTAAAGCTGAACCACCAAACTCACCCGACTACTCTACTCACCTTGCCTCCTTTGCCTCTCTCTCTCCTCTTCCTCCTCCTCTAGCTGTTCCTCCATGTCTTCCTCTTGTTGTACACTTTCTTCATCTTCATTTTCAATACCATTTCCTCGTGCCTGTCTATCCCAGGGGTTGTACCTGTGGAATGGGATAAGTTTGTCTATAACTCTATTCCTATTCTTTTCTCTCTTTAAAATACTCTAATCCTCTCTCTCTTCAATTCTTTTTTCCTCCACTCTCTCAATTTAATTTCTCTGATAATTATGTTCCATCTCTCTCACTCACTCTGGTATTTTCTTCATTATCCATCTTCTCTCCATTCAAACTCCCTCTCACACTTCCATCTCCTTCCAATCTCTCACCTGTACATATCCTCTTCTTCCAGTTCCCTCTCCCTCTCCATTTCTTCTTCCTTCATCTTTGCTGCTGCCACCTCCCCCAGTTTTTCGGCCAGGTGTAGTTTCCTCAGCTTGGCCGCGTACTTGATGGCCAGGCCGACAGTGTGGTGGGAAGGCATCAGTTGACACACATCCAGAGCACGAGCATCAAGATCACCACGACAAGCTAACTGTAAAGTGTGTTAAGCAGAGGAGTGAGTGTCAAATAATGTACAGTACACTATTGTCTGTATGTGTGTGAATGTAGCAAAGAAAATATAAACATGGGGACTCATCCAGAATACTATCACACAAACACACACAACACTCACCGCAAAGAGCTTAATCATGGCCTCCTTCACACTTCTCTCAATTTTGTGTTTGGCTTCCTCCTCGTCCTCGGCACTACTGAAGGAGGAGATACTCTGGTTGGTGGCACTGCTCTTAGTGAGGGTTTGGAGAAGTAAGGAGCTACGCATACATTCTTCCTCCAGCTCTCCCTTTTCTGTCTCTCCCTGACAAACTGGTATCTGTAGGAAGGAAGGAGTGAGTGAGTGAGGGAAGGGGAGTTATTCAGGTTTCTGGTACATATACTGTATATATTATTTTTAATCCTGATGAAAATGTACTAGCTTTCTCATTTACTGTTCATTAATACAATAAAATATAAAACATAAACAAATAACAGACAAATTTTTTACCTTCATGTTAAGTATAGATACGTGTGGCTTGGGTAGTACGGGAGGGAACCGTGAGCCTTTACACAGAATACAACGCACATTGGACTGTCTCTCACTGGCTCCGATGAGGAAGTAGTGGTCACTCTTACCTCGGGTCTGGTAAAAAGATGCAGAGAAAAGTTATATAGCGAATGAGTGAGTGAGACTGTATTAAAGATTGATGGGCCTGCAGACAGATAGATAGAATTTAATGACTGAAAATAACACTACATTATACACAGACGAAAGAATTTAATTACCAAGCCAATATATAAGTTAAATTCATACTGTACATAATTGAATACAGTATAAAATGGAGATAAACAGACAAGACACTTACGTGTATCTTACTATCCAAGACAATAGTCCACGTGTATCCATATTTATAGTGCATCATCCTGACTATCCCAGTACTATCAATGGTCAGCGGTGTCCCTTCGTCCGTGAAACCCGCCCAGGCCAGGTAGGATCTCGGGGATAGGGGTAGTGGGGAGGGGAAGGGTAGGGGGTGACGGCCTTTCCCTCCCTTTCCTCCTACTCTCAGTACCTGTATGGACATGCTCTGTTCACCTGACACACCTGTGGATAAAAATGTTGCAGAAACTTATTACGGGACTAGTACTGGGGAAAAATACTGCAGAATATATTACAGAATAATATTAACCCTGCTATTACCATCACTACCACAACCACAATTACCATTTCCACTACCACTACTACTTTTTCTTCTTCTGCCACTACATCCACCATTACCATTTCCACTATCCTTCTTCCTCCTATTACTACTACAACTACAGCTATAATCCTACCACCATCACAATCACTTCTCTTCTTCCTCCTCCTGCCACTACTACTACAACCACTATCTACAACTCACCCATGCCACTATGACACACCACCATCAGCAGATCTTGATGTGCCGCAATACAGACCACCTTTCCGGCAGCACACAAGACTTCCCTCTGTACCCCGGCCGAGGAGAAGAGCCGCAGTGTGTGTCGGTCAGTCGCCAGTGCCACGAAACCTGCGCCGGCCGCCACACTGACTGCTTCCTCGCCTGGTGTGAGGTCCAAGTGCCACTCCTTGTTGCTTCCCCCACCTCCCCAAGCGGCAAAATGGTGCACCGAGAGTTTGCTGAAGTGTAGTGAGGAAGGAAGAGAAAAAAGAGAGATGTGGAGAGGGATAGAGAGGAAGAGAGATGTGGAGAGGGATAGAGAGGAAGAGAGGTATGATGGGAGGAATGGAGATGGAAGAAAGGGAAAAATGGGTGACACAAGGATGTGAGAAGGATGGAGAAAATGACAGGAAAGAAGATGGAGGTATGAGACAGAAGCAAGGTCGGGAGAGAAAATTATACAAGTGAGAGGCAGACAAAATTGTGTTTATAATGATAGCCTAGGTATTTTAGTACAGTAATGTAGATGTGTGTATTTATGTACTGGGTATGCATGTTTACAGTTAAAATATATACACACAAGAGACCAGCAACCTCAGATTACTAAAGAAGTAATCACAGGGAAGACAGTGTGAAATCCTGACATATATTTCCCACCATATCACCAAGGTATTTTTTGTAGACTGGGCTGTGTGTATGTTGGTCAGAGAGAAAAAGATTTTAGAAAGTATGAAAATGAGAGAGCGATACTTAGTAAATATTTAGAAAGAGCCGTTTGAAAATATATAGAAGAAACGAGAGTACAGAAAAAGAAACAGAACACGCATACACACAAACCCTATTGATCTACTGTCCCACACACACATGAACACACAGCGGGTACAATCTCCACCCGGGTGTGCTTAATGGATACATGTGTCTGTGCATCTTCTAGCTGGGGTTTTACTGGGCCAGGAAAACCCTAGATTCTGGCCCCAAGATTACCCTAGCACTGGGGGTGAGTATGGGGGATTGAGTCAAGGCAGGATTCACTCTCATCTTCCTAGTAGTCATCAAACGCATATTTCATCATTGGCTGGACAGGTCTTCATGTATGTGTGTGTGTAAATAATAATGATATTTATAATGCAATAGTCATAAAAATAATACAATAATAATAGCAATAGTGATGATAATGTTAACAACAATAATACAAAAGCAATATACACTATCATAATATCTGTTAATGTTTAAAAATGTGTAAACCTCACCTTGGCACCTCTTCCCTTGCCTCAGATGCAAGGATCAGTGCCTGGGAGGAGAGAGCAGCCATGGTAAAGAGTGAAGGGTTGCCAAAATGGAGTGCATGATGGACTGAGGTGTCATGGAACTCCACCTCTATGCTCCCGTCATCTTCATTGACCTTGCTGTCCGGTGTGTTGTACTGACGCACTATTCCGACGTTGTTCCATACCTGTGGTGACAATGGTAGTGAGTAAAAATATAAATGATTGTGGTAGTAATAATAATAATAATAGTGGTGAGAGTAAAAATATAAATGATAATAACAAATAATCATAATCAGTGTCATCAATACCCTATTTATCCTTGTCTATGTACTTATCTATCTCGCTCTGTTTGTGTGTGTGTCTGTCTCTCACCATATATCTATCAATAAGGTGTTCAGGTGACATGCCGGGTTGAAAGGGGCGCTGTGGTTCTGGAAGCTTGAGTGTCTGTGGTGGTGGTGCAGCTGAGGTTGTGGTGGTAGGCTGTGTGGCCGAACTGCGGGAATCTTCGTCGTGCAATCCTGTAGAGAGGAAAAATTGATAGAGGTAATTGGGAATGAGAGAAAATTAGATCGAGAGCTGAAATTGAGAGATACCGAGTCTTAATGAGGAGAAAAACATACAAGAGAGATAAACAGAGAGAACTCTAACGACAGGTAAATTAATCAAGTTTGCAACCAACCAGACTAACTACTCACCCCCAGTCACACCCAAGAATGTCCCCGCCTCGTCGTCAGCGAAACCGAGCTGGGATTTGATTTTGGCGATAGAATATTCGTCTTCGTCCTCGTCTTCTGTCTGATTTGTAGCACCATCATCCTGGTAGTCTTCTGAGGTGAGGGGGGGAAAGGGAGCTGCGCTGATCCCATTTTCCTTGCCCTGTTGTGGTTGGTAAGGATGGCTATTGATAACTTTATGCTGTTGTTATTCTATTATTGCTATTATTACTACTAATACTACTGATACAGTATTCATATTACTATACAGTTCTTATATTTTTATTGATAATGTTACTGCATTATTATTATTATTATTGTCATTTTTACTAGTATTACTATCATCATTATTTTTATTCATCTTATTGTGTTACTATCAATATTATTATCATCATCATTAACCACCACAATAAATACCTCCCAACCTCACCACTTTAGGCCTGTAGTCCACCTCGACCACATTCTCGACTGTCCCAAACTGTCCATTAATGTCAACAAAAGCAATCTCGCTCTTCCCACTGGGATTCCATTTGAGGCCTGAGATGTTGAGAGCCTTGGGATGCTTTTCGACTATCACTGTCCCCCTGGTGGCCACATCCCACACTACGATGTCGCCTTTTGTGCTTGAAGCTGCCAGGAATTTTCCACAGGGGGAGGCTGTCACGATGGAAAGGGTCTGTTGGGTAGTGGGTAGGGGATATTATGTTAAAATGGAATAGAAAGAAAGGGGAAAGGAAGCAGAGAAGGAATGAGGGATGTAGAAATGGAAAAGAGGGTCCTTTTTTCACAACACACAGTGTCACACGTGCATCTTTTCATTTACCTCACAAAATGCACCCTCTCCCTCTAACCTACCTCACAAATTACACACACTCACTCTCTCTCACCTACCTCAGTGACAGCCTCATCCGTAAGTTGATACATGAGTTGCCAATCATCTCGGCTGTATAAGTTCACCGCACTCCCAACTGGCACACATACAGTCGCTCCGGAGGGCAGCCAGGCCATCCGACACAGCGTGGATGAGGCGGAGAAGCTGTTTGTGGCAGGTAGGAGATTCCAAGATGCGGATATGATGCTTGTTGTCCCCAACTGCCATATTTTCACTGTCCCGTCACACGATGAAGAGGCCAGATATTCTCCTGTTGGGAGCATTGGTGGTGGTAGTAGATATAGCACTAGAGGTGACAGAGACTATATTAGTATTACTGGTGGTATTGGTGTTTCCTGTAATGGGAGTTGTTGTAGTACAGTAGTAGTAGTAGTAGTAACACAAGGAGGAGGAATAAACAGGAATACAAAAGGACCTACAAACAGCAACAGAACTATGGTCCTTGTGAGGCTGTTTGGTTTGGCTAAGGCCCTATGTGTTTCTGTAGGAATAAGTGTATTACAAACCCATACAGTACTAAATCATGTGTGCCGATTCAGTATCCATTGTCGATAAACTTGCGAACCTTGGGTGTTCTGATCGGCACGTAATGTTACTGTAGGAAGGTTGTATCGGGAAATGTGCTGGGCTGATTACACACTCCCTTCTTATCCTTCCATATTATGATTAAGAGAGAAAGATAGGTAAGAATAGAAAGAGAACAGAAAAAATACTAACTAGACAAGACAGAAAATAGAAACAAGAAGAGAGAAAAAAAGATAGTATACCCTTGACCCTCAAGTTAATGGATACTTTTTGCTACCGGACAATCGTTACGCATCAGACAGAAAGTCCGTTACTTGAAAATTTTTTCCGCACTAGGTGGCAGTGTGGTGTTCCCACCCAACACGCAAGTATCCTGTCCGGAACATGGTCAGCCGTGCATGGGCTCAGGGCGTCAGTGACGGTCAGTTGTTCAGTCAGTCATCTGATATTTATTTAAAAAAAAATATCTAATACAAACTCAGAAAATGTGTGTGTACTATATGAGTAAAAACTCAAGGACTATTGGTGAAAACTATACTCACACTTAAGCCTAACCCTTTTGAGTGAACAACATCTCAATGGACATTGTCCTTACTTCTAGCATGAATTTTGAATTGCTGTACTGTATTTTGTCTGTACAGTACAGTATTAATTCCAATTTATCCCCTAGAATACGTCAATTTTCCAGTAACGGACAAGGTTAACCCACTTTTAGTCCGTTAAATTGAGGGTAGAGTGTATTGTAGTTCAGACAAGTGTGATCCAAGGCTGATCTGACATACCTTTGGGGTCGAGGGCGACAGAGAGTATGGGTGCCTTGTGACCTGTCAGTACTCGGTCCTTATACTCTGCCGGCCCATGTATTCTTATGGTCATGTCACTGTGAAATGATAGGTTCAGTTAGTCATGTTATGTGCATCTCCATAATTATACCATATCTCTTTTTATATGCAGTATAAGGAAATTGGGGTTCAGGGGTGTTTTTAAGGGGCCAGCAGCAAATATTTGTGGATTTTCAACATTGTCTCGTGTCACTGTTAACTAACCCCCGCAAATGTTGAGGGTAGACTGTATATCGAGGGTATACAGTACCCACCTTGCACCACCAACAACACAGTCTCCATCCTTTGACACAGCCAGATGTGTGGGTGGTGCTGTGAACCTGATGATAATGCCATCACTTGTACCTTCCTCCAATGTAATGGCTTGTACAAGGTTGTTGTCTGTACCTACCAGGATTCTTGTGCCCTGTTGAATACACATAGATAATTTACCTGGATATCATACATACAGACATTAATATTATCCTGTACTCTCATTCATTCTCTAATTGAAATAAAATACTGATAAAAACTCAAGAAATACTTAGACAACTTACAATACACAAATGCTGTATATACACATTAATATGAATATGTGTAAATAGGGATAGAGCTGTATATAGGATATATAAGTGATATAATTAGGTGTTAGAAATTAAATGTAATACCTGTAGTCATGATAATCACTGACTATTATGGAAACTTAATGAGAGAAGAGACATTGGGCCGTATGCAAAAATATCCTTGGTGTTGACAATGGCTCTGCGTCTGTGGTATGTCTATGAAGTCATTGTACCAGTATCATGCAATTCACGCCATCATCAACAACACCAATGTTCATGCATACGACCCAGGGAGTCCGCAACATTCTACTTACTGTAGAAACAACAGCAGAAGCACATTCAGCAACCAAGTGTGTCTTAAAATCATCATCATCAAGTCCTTCAAACACACGCACTTCACCATCACTACCACACGTCACTATGTATCTGTTGGGCACCAGTGCAATCAAAAAGGACTTGTATTATTTAAACTACATATTTTAATCATTACCTTCATAAAAAAAACTGCCTTAAGTCAATTTTCTACTTATATCAATTTGATCCAACCATAAGAGTGCTTTAAGTTAGGTAAAAATTCTTAATAATTCATATTAAAAAATTTAAAGATTGGTGGAAAGGGGCATAGAATATCTGGTATTATTCAAGCGTTTGTCCATAATCACTCCCGTTACTCTTTTTCTGTCAAATATACTTCTTAATGCATGTACGTCATTTCCTTCACAAAAGCATTACATTGGTTCCAGTATAATATCAATTCAAGATGGCCGCCAAATGTTTACATCCAGGCCCCGTATTTTGCTAAGGTTAGGTCTCGGTAGTTTGCCGCAGTCTTGATTAGGTTAGGTTAGGTCAGGTGAGGACTACCCAATTCTATTTCATGCATTGTAGTGTTTTTCAGACGAATCTAACGTTAGTTCAAATATGGCGAAAATTAGGTGTTTTTGGAGATTGAGTTGGGGGAGGTAGGGAAGGGTGATATCGGTAAATTTACAGAAGAACTGGGTTCACTATGTTGTATATTTTAGTATCATTACCCCTATTTTGGACCATTCTAAAACACTTTTATTCTATGGTGTTTCTTTCGGAGATGCCCCGTTTTACAAACATAATTTGGAAATTAGTCTGACCTCACCTGACCTGACCTAACCTAACCTAGACAACAGCAGACTACCGGGACCTAACCTGGGCAAACTACCGGGACCTAACCTGGGCAAACTACCGGGATATAACCGGTGTAAACTATCATAAAGTGACTTGGGCAAATTCCCAGGACCTAGCCAGATGTGGTAACACTGCGCGATCCTAGCCAAAAACCCAGTTATTCTGTAATAATACCGTGATATCTCCCAAAATATTAATTTGCGATGGTTGTGAACAATAAATTCGTTCAAACCCTGCCGGATAAAGCATTGTATTCTGAAAACCTCGAGTCGAAAGCAGATTATGGACCAACGCTTGACTTACCGAATATCTAACAAGTATAACAAGACTTGTTCCACGAAACCACATACTGTAATGTTACTTATGAAGGGTTTCATGGGTCCTTTCAGAGGCTCTCATGTCACCCAATCTCTAACTTAGTAATTCCGAATGTTTTTCTGGCCTAAGAAGTAATAATTTTTCAACAAGGTAAAGTCGGGTAACGATTGGTTCGTCAGAGAACAAATCATTACCTCTCATACATTACTCAATATTTCCATTATAGACCTGCAGGAAAAACATCAACATATAATGTGAAGCTGAGATCTCGCAATGAATTATCAAAAGATATACATATTATAGACAATAGATTTTCCAAACTTACCTTCCATCCTCTGTATAGCAGATGTCGGTATGGCCTTCAAAATGGGCATATCTCGTGGGTCTCATCTTCTGAGGCGCCATTTTAACACTTTACGTGCACATACACATAATAGAGTCTTACTATTCCCTACCAGTCTTATTTATCTGGCCACCAGGAAGGTAAAATGTTAAGATGGCATTGTTCCAAGCTTGGTATAACACATGCGGCATCCAGCGGCGGCCAGCCTTGTCCTTGTGGCTTGCGCGCCAAAATTTGTAAACAATCTTGAAATAAATTTTTAGAATGTGGAAAATGTGAACCTTCTATTCAAGAAACTTTATAATATTTATATTTAATAATAAACTACACATCAAGAATATGAGATACATAAAAGACACTAGAAATACTGTAAAGGAGACCTCAGAAACACCGTTGTAAAGGCAAAACTTATTAGGTAATCAACTAAGTTGCCAATGCTTACATTTTTTCCAAGATATTTTGGAATTTGGAAGAATGTCTTGGGAATCTTGGAAATATATGTCGAAAATTGAGCATACCTTGGGATTTGTGTCCTTTTCTATACGCTTAATTGATCGAATCTTGTTTTTTTAGGATTATTTGGTGACTGGTATTCCCGGTATTTTATATTTTTTTCTAGCTGATGACTCAGGCTTGTACCCAATGAGCTCAGCTGGGGTTGTATATGTACCAAGGTACTTTATCTTATTGAGGAGTTCTTTGATATGGACAAATGAGAAACAAATACAGCAAGGAAGACAGGAAACGACTGTTGAATTTTACAGTTGAAACAGTTATGGAAATATTACTCTAACCAGATAATAGAAGCCGTATGCAAGAACATCCTTGGTGTTGACGATAGCGTGGTACTAATACGATGGCTCTGTTGTTTGTCTATGGAGCCATCGTATCGGCACTACAGTAACTACACCACGAATGGTCCTAAAACAGGCACACCCAACAAATAGCAGAGAGAGAAGGGTGGAGCCGAACTAAAGCACATTCCGAAATCCCCATTGCTTGCCTTGACCTGACTAATGTAAACAATGGTATTATGGAGGTTGGACTTCGTGCCTAAAGTTATCAGCTGAGGAGGACACCCACCAACACCACCACAAATCTAATTAATATACTCTGTCTCTGATGACTCCTAAGCCTTTAACACCATAATATACACACTCTTCTCGTTGTTTGAGGTGTGTAAGGCAAGTTGGAGGGGGTATGTAATTGATATATTTGAGTTTTCATTAGATGCCAAGATTGTTAAGAATCACAAGAACGTTAAGAGTTTAGGAAAATGCAAAGGGCCTATTAATCATGTATTTGTCCAGCCTATTTTTAAAACCATCCAGTGTTTTTGCATTTACTGTTTCTTTTGGAAGCTTGTTCTACTATTCTTTCAAGTTATGTAATATAATGTTACTGTACTGTAGGCCTACATCTAAAGTATATAATGATAATTTCTGCACAGACTGTTGTAATGTTGATGACGGGAAGTTCACCATGACTAACAAAACACAACATAACTACAATCCACTCCTGAGGTTCCTCTTCAAAAATGAGGTCCAGATTAGCCTGGTAAGTTTACTGTGTGTTTGGCTGAGGCTGATGTAAAACTTGGTTCCAGACCCATGAATTTCTGGAAAGTCTTTTCAATTCACTAATAGTATACCAACAGAAAGGTAATTCAGACCTCACATAACCTGTAAAAGAATAATAATATGCAAAGCTACTGGTAACTACTCATGACATCTTGCAGTCCCTCAATGACACAAAAATCAGACAGATTGACGCCATAGTATTAGACTTTGCCAAAGCCTTCGACAAAGTCCCTCACCAAAGACTACTACACAAATTAGAATTCTATGGCATACAGGGACAACTTCTTCACTGGATTAGAACGTTCTTGACTACCAGAAAGCAACGTGTAGTTCTTGACGGTAGTCAGTCTTCATCTGTTCCTGTGACCTCTGGGGTACCCCAGGGCACTGTCCTGGGTCCCCTTCTCTTCCTTTCATACATTAATGACCTCCCACTTTCACTTTCCTCTACCACTAGACTCTTTGCAGATGATAGCTTAGTTTACAGACCAATTAAAGATAGGAATGACTGCCTTCGACTACAGGACGACCTAACTGCACTTGAAGACTGGGAAGTCAAGTGGCAGATGACATTTAGACCAGACAAATGCCATCACATCCGTTTTACCCGTGCCCATAATGTCATTCCATATACATACCAATTACACAACACCAACCTCAACACAGTCACTTCCCACAAATACTTGGGCGTCCACATCTCAGCGGACATGAGGTGGAACACACACATAGGTAGCATCAGGGCTAAAGCTAGTAGGGTCCTGGGGTTCTTGCGCAGGAACCTCAGCAGGTGTAACACAGACACCAAAATTATTGCATACAACACTTTCGTTCGGCCACATTTAGATTATTGCGACACCGTCTGGGACCCACACACTTACAATAATATCAATAAATTAGAGTCCATACAAAACAAGACTGCAAGATGGGCCAGACGTGATTACAGACACACTACATCAGTCACTTTGCTTAAACAAGACACAAAACTAGACCCATTAGTAACACGAAGACAGATACACAGACAACAGATGATATACAAAATCACAAACAAGTTAGTTGACATAGACAAAGACACATATCTACACCCTACAAGTATACGATCCACTAGAGGCAGCCACAACTTAAAATACCATACATACCAGACAAGCACTGATATATTTAGGCACTCATTCTTTCCCCGCAGCATCCAAGAGTGGAATCATCTCCCATCTCACGTAGTTAATAGCCCCACTCTTGACACGTTTAGAAATGGGATCACCAATCATTACCTCCCCAATCCTAATCCTCAACCCACAGTCCCTGACCCAATCCACCCTTATCCTAACCCTCTTCCTAATCCTGCCCTGGATCCCTAAATCCCCCGCACAACCCCCGCATATTATGCCGCCCATGAGCGGCCCTCTGCGGGACCCTAAAACTTGAACTTGAAAGCAAATTTTGAGTTGCATATTTTTCGATCCCAGCAAAAGTGGTAATTTATTTTTAATCATAAATATTTTATGTTTCAGGAGCTGGAGGGGTTCCTCAACCAGAGTGAGAAGTATCAAAGAACATTGTCACTAGAGGCAGTTATGGCACTCAAGGAGAAGCTGGTGTCTCATCCCCAAGAAGCTGTATATGTGTGTCATCAGTTACTGGAGGCTGGTAGGAAGGTCACTACCAAGTCACACCATAACCCACACAGTAATAAAAAAAATGAACAGGATGGCAGGCAGGGAAGCAGTGAGGGTTTGGATGGTAAAGCTGAGAAACCTGACACCACAACACATCACCAGCAAGGGATACTCACTCTGAAAAAGATACTGGTGGAATGTTTAGATCAATGCATGAGAAGGGTGGAAAACCTGGAGGAGAAGTTACACAGAGAGGAAGAAGAATACTCAGCTTTGTTAAAACGACAACAGAAACCTTACTCCCCAATGAGAAGCAGTATGGGGAAGGTCAAACAACAGAACTTGGATAGTGCTGAAGCATCTAAGTTTAAAGAGAGAATGATGAACACAAAAGCCAGAAAAATGAAGAATGAAACACTCTTTTATAAACTTCTATCCCTCTCTAGTGATGCTGAAGTAAATGCTTTGTGTGAGCTCTTTCCTCGAATACTCAAGTTTTGTTATGAGAATAAGTTGTTTGACTTTGGAAAGGTACATTACTCACTCTTGTCCAGCTCCAAGGAGAGTTTGCAGGTCTTTTGTCTGCGAGAGACGGAGTACTTACTCAAGAACTTCAAATCAAAGGCTGAGTCTAGGCAAGGCCTTTTACCATTTAAATTGCCTGATACAAGGGAAATTTACCACCAATGTGTCAGAAGTCCAGAGCATATATTAGAGCTCTTTTATAAGGGCTTGAGTAATAACGATAGTCGAAGCATGATGGAAATTGAACGAGACGAGGACCATAAATGGCTGGTGCCTTTCTGGCCATTATTATTTCTACACATATTAACATCATCCCAGGAAGTAATAGAAGTGACAAGTGTGAAGTACATGCAGAAGAAACATCAGGCTACCATGGACCCAGCACTGATTGACGTCTGCCACGCCCTCAGCCGTGATATGAGTTTGGTACATTGGTGTCTGGCTCGGGGTTGTCGTGTGTTACCACCGGCCCTTCTTCAGGTGGTAAGGAACCACACTCCTCTTTATGTTATACACAGGTTCCTTCCCCTCCACACCCTTGTCCCTAGTGAGGTCCAGCAAGTTCTACAGGAGCATTGTCTAGCCAGGGACAAAAGTAGCTCATTACTCACATCAAGCAAAAGCACATACACAGCCTTCCAAATTTTGTACTTAATTTTTGAAGTTATTGGAGCTGGAATGATGTTAGACAATATAGCCTATGGATGGCAGGCCAGGAAAAGGTCACAACATTGTATTCCTGGCAGTGCTTGTACCAATAGCTTTCAGGACCGTCAGACACACACACAACTGTACAAGCAGAACATTGCAGACAAACTCATCTTGGTGCAGAATCTTCTTGACACTCTACAACCTCTGAAGTACAGACTAGAGATATTGGAGGACATATATTCACTCTTGTTTGTACAGCACAGTGACATCAGTGATGAAGAGCACAGTGAGTCGGGATCAGAAGAAGGAAACATGGAACAGTCTTTCCTCTCACAGACCACAGACCCAGACAGCCTTGTGAGCACACAGATCTCAGTAGTGCAACTCAAACCATCAGCACCAAAGAAATCACACCAGAATAAGTCTTCTAATACCAGTCCTTTAGAACAGTCAGGATCAGTAAACAAAGGTAAAGAAATCAGCCTGTCAGAGTATGTTGTGCTTGATGACAGAGGTTGTGAAGAAAGACACTCTTCTAATGAACCATCTGCAATGAGTAGTAAATCAGCAGACAATGATTCTGACAATGCCAAATCTAATGAAAACAAAAGTGGAGACTTGAAAAACCTTGGTAGTCATAAAACAGTAAGGCAAAGGTCTAGTCTTTCCAAGGCAACTGAACACTCCTGGGAGGCTAAACACCGGTTGTCCCAGAGTGATGGCTGGACAGGGAATCAACACAGCAGCTGTAACATGAGTGGGAAGAGCACCACCTCAAGTGTGAGTGAATTGCCTCGCACTGGCTACCTTATAAACACCCTGGCAGCATGGGATATCATGTTACTCTTACGTGACTCACTTCTCGCCTTCACTTCCGAGAGCTTCAAACAGAATGCAGCAGATGGGGGTTCAACTAGGCAGTCTCTCCAGCGTTCTGTGGGTCACCTTTCTCGCTGTGTAAATGAGGGTTTATGGAGACTCCAGGTGATTGTTCCTGGATCACACACTTTTGCCACTCCAGACATGTTTGATGATTTCCTTGATGGGTCATTGTTGTCTAATGCTCCTCACAGTGTGGCATATGAGGATGCTTCTGAGGATCCCCCACCTACAGACACTGGTGGTATAGTGACAGTGGGTAAAAAGAAAATCTCCAGAACCCAAGAGTCACAACAGCCACGAGAAACTTCAATGGAGCACAAGAGTGTTATTAACTACCTGTTTGCTCCCACTTCAAGCCTTATCAGTTTATCACTGGCAAACAGTAATGTCAGTCGGACAGAACAAATATTTCATACATACAAAGTCCCTGACACCACAGAGAAGAGAGAGGCACATCTGGCTGTCCGACTGAGTCAACTGCGTCCCAAGTTGTCCACAGGGAGACAGAAGCAAGGGAGACCCAGAGAGAGTCGAGTGTCCAGCACCTCACAGGGCCCTCTACACAACCTGGGATTGTTGGCTCGGGAAGGAACAGCACAGGTTGGTGCCACCAACCTCATACATGACCTGGTCACTTCCTCCCCACCACCAGTACCCCAGGGTATCCCAGAGGCTGTCCTAGAGACTGGCTGTCCCATCATGGCCTCTTTCCTTACACCGCAGGCACTGGTTCTGACAGATCTGTCTCTGACGGTAGATGTAACAGAAACCACTGCCACATACCTTAATGAACAAGCACTTCAAAGACAGACCATTCATAACTCTGGTCATGAGAAGCATTCAGAAAAGTGTTTAGGAATCCCTGGCTATATTCCCCTCCTGAAGAGTTTGGGGTCCATGTGCAACTCTATTGCTGAAATGCGTCATACTAGAGTTGCTAACACCACTGATGATACTAGTGAAGGTAACCTTTATCTTAGTTTTTCCAATCAGGTGGCAACACCATTCAGCCTCCTCATATCATCTCTTCCACTGCAGGAATCTGAAATGAAGAGTTACATTACTGGGTGGTCAAGGGTTTTTCAGAACATCTTCTCTGTTCAAAAAGCCTTAGCCCTCAGTGATGATGAAGAGAATGAGATTACATGTATTGATAAAGCTCCTATCAACTTACAAAAGACTCATGTACAATGGTGTTACAAGGCTCTACTGCAAACTCTAAGTGTGGAAGCCCCATACCTCTACTATTCCACTGACAACAAGGAAAAACAAAAGGGTCAGCTGCTGGGGGCATTTGTGCGGTCATTCTACCAGTACCTCCAACTCCTGGCTGCTATGGTCATCCAACATACAAACAGACACTTCCTAGACACACCAAGCAGCTATTTTACCCTCTTGACTCAGCGACCGGTACACATTCTAGGCTCCCTCATGTTTCAGCAGAATGTTGATCCCACTAAACTGGAGCCTATTGCTTCTAAGATGAGGCTTAACTTGACCCCCATGATCCTTCAATACTGTTGCCCTAAATTTGAGGTGATGAAGGAGGAAATCCATCGGGGGTCTGCCACCAGTGACAGGGAACCAACATTAAGCTCACTTGGGTGCCAAGTGATGCAAGAGAGTGTAATCCTGAATGCTGGAAAGATGACATGCCAACAAGGTGTAGGCCTATATGGGGAGGTGGTGGTGAGGGATATACTCACTACTCTGCTCAGTGGACTGCGGGAGACAGTTCAGCCTGTTACCTTATCTTCCCGTACCAACCTTAAAGCTATGATATTGAGTGACACTAATGCCTCCACTGCTCTTGCCAGTGAGGATGTACAGACATCACTTAAAGACACGACTCTTCTTGCTGCTGTTGACTTTAAAAAGATGCCACCAGGAAATGAGACTGCCATGTTCTTTGTCAACCTGGCCAACCTCATGTATATCCATGCTGGTATACTCAACCATGTGCTGTATGTAGGCACCAAGGGATCAGGGGAGCCTGGGGGAATCTTCTCAAGGTATCAACTTGAGCGGATATTTGCAATGAAGCGAATTGGGTACGTGGTGGGTGAGTTGGGATTTCTCTCCCTCTATGACATTCTTTACACACTGTTGCCCCTTCAGAACCCTCTCTCCAGTATCCTTATCGAAAATGACTCTGAACATAAGATCAGTCTGTGTGAAAGTGAACTGATGAGCACTGACTTAATATTCAAGGAGAAAAATGAAATTGAAAAGATAAAGGAAAGCATTAAATCAGTTCCAAGTCAAGTGAATTTCTGTGTGACCCGAGGAAACCTGGTGTCTCCTAGTGTCCAGGTGCTATACACTGACCGCATGATGGAACAGATAGAGGAAGCAGTTCAAGAACACAACAGATTTTTCCTTTTAATTCAGGAGAGTCAGAAGGAGGGAAAGAAGGAAAGCAGGAAAGGAAATCAATACTCCATAACCACCACCAGGACTGTCCTTGATCACTTGGCTGCTCATACACATGGTCTGGCAGGAGACATTCACTCCATTGTAAATAACATGCCAGAGGATGTGACTAACACTCTGCATAGGCTGAAATCTGAATTGTCCTCCAACACGCAACTCAACATTGATGTTCTAGACAGGTATGAAAAGAAAGGCATTGTATTAGAGTTCATAGAGTCATTTGAGGAAAGAACCATAGCTGAAAGTGAAGAGGAAAATAGCAGTGAAGTGGATGAAGGAAGAGAACAGCCACCGGAGTTGTGTGCTAAGGTACCACAGCTGGTGCTGGAATACCTGCGGCGACAGTGTCCCCTCTTGGCATTCATTGTACAGGTATTCCACAATAGAAGCAACAGCAAGACTGTGGAGCAAGCAGGTAATGACAGCAAGGCAGGTGATAGAACAGAGGAGGACTATATGGACTCATGGCTCAACTTGCTATACCCTCCAGCCATGGGAGTCAAACCACCCACGGAAGCCACCAGACCCTTCGCCACTGTACGCAACCTGGTGAACCTGACCCGACCCCAAGCCCTGGCAGATCTCCACCAAGGAAACCGTGTGGCATCGGCACTCTCTGGAACCCCTGACATCTCTATGGTGTGGGCACTTGCTGACCAGCTGCTTGGTAGTGGAGCTGTGACCCGTAACCTAACCACCGGGCAACTGGCACCTCGAGCTGCCTCGCTTGTGACTGTAATTCAGGCATTACCTCCTCTCACCACACACATACATCCAGAACTTCTCCTGCTCCTTGACCATCTCCTGGCCTTCCTTGTCACAACCACACCTACCACAGGTAACCTATTTCATCCATACCTTCTGTTGTGTTGCCATTAATGTTTTCATTCGATACAGTTAATTGATCACAAACACTTAAAAAACATAAGGGACTCTTTATCTGTCATCAATGTTGTGTGAAGGGAAGTGTTATGATTAATTATTGGTCTCCTTCCTTCTCCACTCCACCAGCCAACCCACCTCCCTGGACCTATGCCCGCCAGGTGTCTGACAGCAGCCTCAGATACATCCTGGTTCATGAATATCATAGGTAATTCAGTCTGTGTATTACCACTTAGTCTCAATTGATGATTACTTTTTTGGTTGGTTCAAAATACCAGACCCTACAGTATATTGCCTATGACTTCTTTTTTGCATTGTTATATTGAACTGTGACTGTATGGTGAGTTGCTGATTTAGTGTGGTTTGTCAGAGGTTGGCCAGTGGAAGCAAGTGTGGAACTGCTGACCTTGCTAGCACATGACCCTGACCTCACAACATCCAGGCAGGACATAGCCAGCAGGAGGGCCAACCTTATCAATCTGTACAACAAGGTATGTGTAGTGTTGATCAAAAGAGTTGTTAGCTTTCTGGTCTCCATTAATTGCCATTGATTCCCAAGATATGTTCGGGAAACGGACCTGAAGGTGAATGTAGTGAAGAGCAAAGTTATGGTCTTTGAAAGGGGTACAGCCACAGGTTGTGAAGTGAGGTTAAATGGACAGGTTATGGAGAATGTCAGCTCATTTAAGTATTTGGGCAGTGTGATGAGTCAAGATGGGAGGTTAGAGGATGAGATGCGAGAAAGGGTACAACAGGGGAAGAGGGTTGTAGGAACACTGAAAGCAGTGACAAGGAATAAGGCGATGAGTATGGAAGTGAAGAAAACGCTACATGATAGTTTGGTAATCCTGACACTGACATAGGGGAGTGAAACGTGGACGATGATGGAAAGACATAAATCAAGAGTTAGAGGGGTGGAAATGAGCTACCTTAGAAGTGCGTGTGGAGTGACATGGAGAGACAGACCGACGAGTGAAGAGGTACGGGAGCAGTGTGGTGTGGGTGTGGACGTGTTGGAGAGTGTGAAAAGGAATACTTTGAGGTGGTTCGGTCATGTGGAGTGCATGGGAAGGGAGAGGTTGGTTAAGAGAGTGTACGAGAGTGAGGTGGAGGGACGGAGGGGGAGGGGCAGACCGAGAGTGAGGTGGAGGGATGGCGTTGAGAGGTATGTGAGGGAGAGTGGTATGGGGTGGGAGGAGAGACGCCAGTTAACGGGGAACAGGGGTTCATGGAGGCGATTCATTTGTGGCCACCCCTTCGGGGATTAAGGCATCTGGCAATAGATAGATTGATTCCCAAGAGTATACAAGTACACTTTCTATCCTTAATAATATTAGTGCCATAAAGCCTTTGGAGCCTGACAATAGTACAGCATGTTATTACATTTCTGTTTTGTCTGTGACCAACACAATTGAACCAGTTTTGTAGGAAGGGTAAAATACTTCACTAAAGTATTTGAAATTCATATTGTGTTGTTGTCTTAAAGGTGCAATGGATCTAAAAATTTACCATCAGACAGGCCAGGCAAATGAAGTTTAAACTGTGATTATAATGTTTACTGTATAAATATTTCTTTGGTTGGCAGATTGTATTAGTGGACAGTGAATACAGTGGATGCTGGCAGGATGTAGAGAAGATGTCTAATGAGTGCCCGTCACAACTCCTCCACCATCTCATTCACAAGAAACAGTTTAACCTGAGCATCCAGTGGTCAGAGTACCATCACACCAATGCTGACCTCAGGCAGTTGGTTGACCAGAGTTATCTCATGGATGTGTTGGATAGAACTAATCCAGACTTTGAAGCTGCCAGGAAAGCCATCAATAGCTTGGCCATGTGGGATGTTGCACCGGTGGTAGGAGAACTGCTGCACCGCATCTCATGCAGTCCCACCAGGAGGTTCCTCATTGAAGAGTTTGTTAAGAGAGAGTTCTCTAAGCCTCAAGAACCTGGGGTTGGAACTGGATTAGAATGTCAAAACCTAGAAAAAGTAGAGGAATCAATGCATAAATCTGTAGTGAGTCCTTCCTCAGATGCTCCTCTTATTAATGTAAGGAACCTACTTCAGGAGATGATGGGTCTGATATTACTAGAGGATGTGGCACCACCATCATCTGACAGGTTCCAGTTGAGTCACTTGGTAACAGCACCACAACTCATCATAGAGCAGTGGTTGATGAATGTTCGTCTGGATGCTGTAGAGAGGGCTGTGAAGGCCCTAGGACCATACTTGGATATGGTGGATGCTGTCACACTTCCTAAAGACACCAGAAGAACAGAGAATGGGAAGCAACAACATGAGCTTTTGAGCTGGTGTGCCATAAACCAGTTGTGTGAAGTATACGCTGCCAAAGCTCTCGATACATCTGGAGTACAACTAACACTCAGACCTCAACCTGCCAGTACCAAGCCGGCCCGCAAGTTTTTGATGCCTTCAGAAACTCCCCAAAAGGATGACTGGGTACCTGATGCTGAGGTGAGACAGTGCCCAGTGTGTGAGGAGGCCATCTTTTCTATATTTTGCCGGCGCCATCATTGTCGTCGTTGTGGCCGGGTGGTGTGTGGCCGTTGCTCACAACACCGCCTGCCTGTTCAGGGTTATGACAACCTGCCAGTACGAGTTTGCCGGGACTGTCACCAACAAACCAAGGAGATCAACCTCAACACATACATTCAGGTTCGACCACTCCGGGACAGCACTTTTGAAACTGTGTCTGTAGGGTCAGCTGAGGAATCCAGTACCCACGGTGGTACATCCTGGGCCAGTGATAGTGAAGGAGGCTGGTACCTTTCCACTGACACTCATCACAATGACATTATTCGCAATGAGTTTTGCTTTGACTATGCCCCTTCCCTCAGCCTTTGTTTGGCTGTGCTGGCTCTCCACCGTAACAAGAGAGATGCTGCGCTCTGCATCATCAAGCTATCACATCATCTCTTCCTACTCATCACGTCATCCCTCAAACTGCAAAACCCAAATTTTGATCTCACATTTGTGCTGTCAATAATTCAGACACTTTTGACTTCAGCCAAACTGAGATTTGGGAATGTGGGAGAATCACAAGGGGTTGGGTTGTGTGAGTACTACACCCAGTGGGTCGATTTGCTTTCACTCTTGCTCAAATCAAACTGTAGTAACATTATTTCCCAGGATGCAGTAGAAAACATGCTGTATATTGGTAAACTCCGACTGAAGAACTTAATAGAGGAAGAGGAAATGCAGCCAACATTAGAACGATGCATGAGGCAGGAATTTGCTTACATGAGAAGGCTACGGGACACTCTAGTTAAAAAGCATATGTGGGGACTGGCCCTGGATATATCGACTAAAGCTGGCTTGGAGACCAATGGAGTGTGGGGAGCATGGGCCATGGCCTCACTCAAGGCCGGAGATTTTCCCGGTGCTAGGGAACGCTTCTCCCGTGTGTTGGAGAGACCCTCAGACAAAAACCTACCCTGTAAGTCCTCACTGTTACCTGAAGTCATCAAGTACCTGGAGACTAATCCATTCAAAGTGAACCAGGAAGTGCTAGACAAAGCTCAGAGAACTCGAGCTAATGCGATGATGACCAACAACCCCTGTGTCTCCCATTCCCAGGCCCTAGTGGTCCTTCACACTCTCAATTCCCTACACAAGGTGGCTGAGGGAAGTCTCACCCTCCAAGACACCGGGTACCAACGCACTTCACTACTGAGCCAGAGGGGCAAACGTATGAACTCCTGTAGACTGGAGCCATTGTTTCAGGTGGAGTGTAAGTATTACCTCAGTCTGTATGGGAGTCACGCCATGACCCTTCGTTACTTCATGAGACACCGACTGCTGCAGGAGAGTATTGAGTACCTGCTGGCAGAGGATATTAAGATGGAGACCTTTATGGAGGAGGTGCTGGTACCATGCCTCAAATGTGGTCAGATAGGTAACATGATAACCTGCTTCTCCTCCTGTGATCCTCACATGATCCGCTGCAGAAAGCTGATGTTTGGGGCATGCCGGTGGCTGGAGCGTCAGGGATGGTGGCACTCACTACTGGCATTACAGGAGGCACTCGGGGACAAGATCCGTGCTGCCATGACTCTGCTCAGGTGTGACCAGTTGTTAGTTATGTCATCTTTATTTTTGGTAAAATTATATACCCTTCATTTTTTGTTGTGCTCATCTCATTCCTAGCATTACATTGATTGGCCTATATATTTTGCTTTGACTCTAATATTTGTAATCAGTTTTAGCATATCTCTTGTAGCTTATTTTAGTGGTCATTAATTTTTACAGTCCCACTTTTCTCTACTATGCACCATTCCACTCCTTGTTCCAATACTCTTGCCTTAACCCCTCATTCCGAAGATTAATAGAGCCTGTGTGTCCGCAGGATGTACACAAACCTGGCCAGCAGCTACTCCACCTTGGTCAGCAGATCAGACCTATTGGCCACAGCTCTTTCCCACCTTCAGGCCTACTTGGATGAGCAGGCACTCTCCACCTCCCCAACATCACGGAGGAGGTCACCACTCATCTTAGACATGTCACCATGGCAAGTCAACCAGACCATCAACTTGCTCTCCCTCCAGGCTGATGTCTCTAAATTCCTGGCAGAGAATGAAGCCAAAGGGAGTGACCTGTGGATGCTGCTTCTGGCACTTGAGAACATGGATGTAGGAAAGGAAAATGTCAATGTTGGGGAGGAGATATCAGGAGTGCCAATGGAGACTGTAAAGGTCAGAAGAGGAGCTTCAGGGCAAAGGAGAAAAACTTCAGGGTCAAAAAGAGAAACTTCAGACCCAAGAATGGAGAACCAACTGCCAACACTCCTGTCCAGTGATAAAAATAGACTGAGAGTGGCCATCCTGGTGGTGTGTGGAGGGTATGACCTGGCCGGGGGACTGAGCCTGGCATACCGGATAGTAGAACGCACCAAGATGAAGGTTGGGAGGCTGGTGACTGTGAGCTGCCGGGTGTTGGGGGAACGAGGCAGTCTGGAGCAGGTGGAGGCAGTGGTGAGGGGAGTACAGGAGTGGGAGATGGTCACCCCGGAGATCTGTGACGCTGCCCTCCGTCCCGTCTTCCTTGCCATCTCCACCTCTGCCACACACAACACACAACTCGATTCACTGGCCAAACTCCTCTCTAGTGTTCATACCAAGGTAAGAACTTAAACAGTCAATATGTAAGCAAAGTAATTTGCCTTGTACAGTACCATGGTTCCACTGAGTTATGACCCAGTGCACATATCATCATCATAGTCTAACTCACAATTATTTTTGTTTGTGTATTATGTAGTATTTCATGTTGAGGCATAAATAGAAATTGGGGAAGCTATTTACAATTTATATGCTTTCTGGCCAAGCTCAGTCTTTTTTCTTTCCCCATTTTATTGATTTATTCATTGTTGTCACCAGCTGGAGATGTACCTAGAGTGTGGTCGACTACGGTCAGCATACCTGGTGGCGGTACACAGCGGTGGTCACCAGGATGTACAGAGAGTGAAGGCAGCAGCAGACTCAAGTGGCCAGGCTCATGTGGCAGCAATGTGCTCTAAATGGCTGAGGAATTACCATGCAGGGTCTGGTCACTCCACACCCACTGATGATATTACAAGTAGATCACCCTCTGACAATACTGTTGCTAGGATTAGACAACACAATTTCCAACACAACAGTCGCCAAAAGTCTTCCACCAACACCAGACAAAAATATCCCCACTCACACCAGCAATCAAATGTTTTCCATTAGGCAACACCAGACAAAGCTCCTCAAATATTTACCAATTGAAAATTGTTCAGTGATTCCAGTAGAGAGAGGTTTTCTAATGACAACAAACTTAGTTACTGGGGTAGGATTTAGTCAGCAAATTGGAGGCTGATTTGTATTCCAAATTGTGCCAAGAAACCGACAACCCCAGGATAGTTTTGTATTAAGTTTTGATCAACAGATTACATTGGGCTGTCAATTATACTACAAATGATTTTGTAGATATTTGAGAATGGTGCTTTGTCCTATTACTGTTTGCTCACATGCATGAGTTCCTTTCTGCATGGTAATCACTACCTCAAATTTTTACCAAACTGATATGGTATACAGTATCTTGATTTAACTCTTTTTGTAAAGTATGTGTGCTTGCATTAATTCCATATACATTAGCTATGCAGTACACAGGACTACATGCAAAGAAAGTTATTATACAGGACATTTTTTTTTTGTCAGCAATATTTTATAACAATGTGATAAAGCTGAAATGCTCCCTCACTACAGTACACACTTGAAATACAGAATGGATGTATTTTATAGTACACTTTTGCGCTGTTATGTATTGTTTTGGTGAGAGTGTGATGAAATTTTGTACATACAGTTGTATATACAGTTATTTAGCTACAGTAGTTATCTTACGCATGAATAATACAAACTGTGATGAAAAATGCAATGTATCCTTTTAAATTTATTATGAAAAAAATATTATTCTATATGTTGTAGGCTTAGGTAAAGCTTGTTGACGGTCAATATATTAGATATATTTTTGGACCTAGATTTATGTATTGTATAACAGTTGAACCTTTGGATACAGTACTATAGTGCACAAAGGTTCAATCCGTCGGCCAGCCACAATATAAACGAATCACCTGTGGTTTGAATTACTATACAACAAAGGATAGATGGTGAACTGTGTTTTGTTGTTCAAATGTTTTGTGCACCATAGAATCTGTAACCTTAGGAGAAATTATGCCAATATTTCAGATGATAAATATAGTACAGTAATTCCATGTTTGTACCATTAGATCATAAGGACATTATGCAAGAATATCTGTAGTGTTGATGATGGCATAGTATGTACTCGTATGATGGCCCTATGTTGCATCTAGGGAGTCATTGTACCATTACTACGCCATCGTCAACATCACAGATATTCTTGCATATGGATCTTAAAACAACACAGTTGATCAAAATGGTATAAATGTTGCATAGATGTTTTTGTGCCTTATAATGTACTATATAATGTACTATTGTTCTTGGAGTCATTTGCAAGCAAAGTCATAATTAGTTGGATACAGTTTTACATATTACATACCATATATATATTCCATACCACATATTACACACCACATACCACATACTACAAATTAATTATTATACAGTATACAGTACCACATATTACATTCCTGTATCTAGTAGTCTAAATTTGCTATCTCTACTTCTGGGGTCCACTCTTTGTTGTAATAGAAACAACTTCATCAACAGGGCCCAGTGGGGCTGACTTTATTCTCTGTGAATATTAGTTATCCCCCACAGGGCTAGAATAAAGATTGTTGTAGGATCTGGTCACTTTCTAGTGGATTTGACGAGATCTGCCCACATGGATTAAAAATCCACGTGAGGTGTACTGCAACCGGAGGCCTTTTTTTTTTTTTTTTTTTTTTTTTTTCACTGCTGTGTGGACTGCCAGCACACGGGAGTGCATTTCCCTTTGCATGCAGCAGTGTAAACTCCCTCCCCCTTATGGTCCCTTCAGGGCTGGTCTCGTGGAAGGTACGGCCCCACTTGTAGCTCTTGTGGTAACTTGGACTTGGGTCCACCACAGCACTGGCTGTGGGATCAAAGCCTTCCCCCCAATCTCCCTGGCGGTCGGAGGCCCCCAGACTCCCTGGTCCAGTAAGCTCTGGTCCCATTTCCTTGGGATGTGCTTTGGTAGCCCAGGCATATAGGGCCAGCCCCTCCTTTATTTTAATTTGTTTTTTCACTGCTACCAGAGTGTACCAGGGGTCTGTGGGGCAGGAGGCCATTCTGCCCCGGGAGAACATCAACAGCAACAACTTCATCAACAAAAAAGGAAAGGTTCTTTTAGTAATTTTGGATGGCCAGAAATTATGGTTTGTGAGTGTACATACTTTAATGGTTATGACTATTTTGTTATGAGATTATAATAATGTTTGATAATTTTAATGTAAGCAATGAAAGATTCTATGTCATATAATTTATTGTTACCTAATGATTATTATAGGTTAATTTACTGTACATAATTATGTACCATACCAAGAGAATATATATATATATTTTCCAGAAACATTAATTGAGTCATTAGATCTGCATGATTTATATTGTATTGGTGTTGATAAAAAATAAGGTCCATTTTCATGTAACAGAATATTGTACATGAACTGATGCAATGGAATTCTTGCAGCAACAAATTAGATAAGGTTGAATGGATAAGAGATTTGATATACCTGGAGTTACCTATATCAGTACTATGATAGCAGAGGTATCCCTTGTTATAGCAATTGATATTACAATTTAGAAAAACTTGGTAGGCTTAAATTTGCAATCTTGTTAAACAACTCATTAGCTTTTGATTAGTAAGTGCCAAATGCTGTACCATTAATTAAGTTAATTAGACTGTAATGTACTGTATTTTAATTAAAACAGTATTCCTAATATGCATTTCTGCAATTTAATTGCTTATATACATTTGTAAATGGTAATCTTTTATGAAGTAACTATGTTCTGTATTCTGTAGAAATTAATATATGGAACTTTCTTAAGGATTATTTCCATTTTCTACATCATAAGAGACCGAGAGAGAGAGAGATGATGTAAAGCAGGAAAAGAAGACTGTTAGGCCAGAAAGACCTGGCACCAGAAGAGAGGAGAGATTGCTCATTTGAGAATTGAGAATAGAAGACCGCCGCAGGCCTGGATAACCTTGTAAACCGAGGGAGGAAGTAATAGAGAGATGAGAACAAGCACAGAGATAGAAAGAGGACGAAGTAACGAAGAATAGAAAAGAAATAGATTAGCTTAGGTCCGAAGAGGCACCAAATCCCTTTAAGTTTTTGCCCACATCTCTGTAGGCAATATGGAAGAGCATGTGGGAATATGCTTTAAACTTTATTTGTGTTGTGACAGCAGACATTATCATGAAAAAAAATTCTCGCTAAAAATTTATCCGACTGATGACGGTGATGACATTAAAGTACACGGCGTTTGCTGATTGGAGGACCTAGGTATTATACAGATGAAACAAATCTTTGAACGAAAAAACAGAAAAGCATCACACTCTAATCGTTTGGGCGCATTCTGTTTAGCTCCATATTCCGGTATCCATTCATTTGTCAGTTTTCTTGTATCATCTTATCATTTTATCTTCTATATGGCCTGGTACTATCATAGTTTTGTTTGCATTATTGTACTGTTTTTTCCTCTTCAATTCTGTTAGGTCACATAGTAGATTCGAAACCTATAAAATTAGTTAAGCGTAGAAGTCATAGATGTTATAACCATGTGTTGTTGGTAGAGTGCAATGATGCCAACCATGGGAATATTTTCCAAGATTTAGAAAATTAGAGATGAAATGGGGTAATTTATTTTGTAAATGCAGGGGCGAGCTGTAAGTTCAAGAACACTCGTTGTGCATACGATGGTGTAGTAACGCTACGACGACTCCATAGATAAACAACAGAACCATCGTACCGGTACTACACCACAGTTAACACCACTTTAATTAGTGTTCTTGCGTACCAGGGTGTAGTGGCCGTCAGATCGACAAGAAACCGGGCCACTTTTTAGTGGACTGTGGCTGCCACTGTTTGGTGGTGGGATGCTGTCAACACCCTGCACACGGGCCACTTTTCCGTGGCAGCCACATGCAGTTTCATCATGGATTGTCGGTGTGTTAGCGCACTGTTACTATTAAATAAATACTAATTGAGAAGAAAGAAAATAACAACCCAAATGCACGTTAGGGCTGCCTGCCACACCATAGTCTAGCCCAAGGAGTACACCGTAACTCCAGGTATATATAATAAAGCTCGATGGGAAAATCGCTTTCAATTGGGGGAATTTTGGGACTTAGTGAAAACTTGTGTAGTATCAAATACCCACAGTTTAATAAATTATTACATGAAATGTAGATTAATAATTTGATCGTACTAAGTAAAATGTGATTAACCTTCTAATGAATAGTTATTATTATGTACTACAATATCATAATAATTATGTATATTATCGTTTTCTACGAAATTCTTGGGAATTTTCCTCATCGATTTATGAAATTGTAAAGTGGAGTGATTGGCAACACTGTACTAAAGTGTTTACATCTGACAGCAGGCAATGTCTTCCCATACATAATATAAAACACTCTGGAGGTGACGAGGAGGTGGTCGTGTTAATAACGACCTACACTATGGTATGACACAATGGCCATTACAATATACATCACACTCATATATTAATTTAGTACCAGAGGAAATAATTGGGTTGATAATACAAAAAGTCTCGTATTATTATGTTGTGCCGGGTAGTACGATATTGGCGGCAGTTGGCTTCCTGTCTCGTTGTATCACCTGTAATTATATTCCGTAAGGGATTATTACCTGGAGGGATGTGGGCAGTACTTTAAGGGTTTTGACGCCCCTTTACACCCGAGCTAGTCCCTTTCTTCTCTTGAGTTGTCTGTTACATCCATTGTGTTGCTGTCTTGTCCTCAGTTCCCTTTATAACATAGCTCGCTTGAATGCATTATTATTATTATTATTATAATTCATAATGTATATATTTAATTGGCATTAATTTATTCTATTGCCATTTGATTATTTCAGAAAATGGGTGAGAGAGCACTATCAATGCTATGGGGTGTGTTTGGTCTTCTGGTACTGTGTGGAGTAGTTAATGGCCAGGCAAAAATTAAACCAGTAACGACACACCTCTCGGCCAAGTGGTCTCACACACCCCTGTTGCTTGAGGCGGCTGAGTACATGGCTGAAGAGAATGGAGCCACCTTTTGGAGTTTTGTTGAGGCTGTGGCAGATAAGGACTCAAAATTATTTTCCCTGGGTAAGGTATACAGTAGAACCTTTGTAAAACACTAATGAATACTTGTACAAACACTTTATTTTACATTCAACCCCATATTGAAGACCATCAAATATTTAAGCGGAGGTTCTTTTGTTGGTGAATTGGAAGGTCTTTGATTCCTCCTAACTTTGCCACGAAACAGATCCCCTCTTAGTACCATTGAGGGCGTCTGTTTTCTGTAGTTAGGAGGAATAAGTAGCCTTCCAATTCACCAAGAGAACCTCCCCTTAACCACCAGACTTATGTTAAGCTAATAATTACCATATGTGCTAAGTGGTCTCCTGGGCTTGAATTAAATGACAAGTGTTAAAATTATATTGAGAACATAATTGTCATGATGTGTTTCATATTTTGTGGTATTTCCTAGGCTTGGACAACAAATGAAATGCAGAAAGCCTTTGATTTCTTTGGTACAGTATTAGTCAATTAGAACCTTTATATCCTTACCATGGACTACCGGCAACATATGACCTGACAGTAGGTGTTGCATAGCAGATATAAACAATCAATCCAATTCCCATAAACTAATTAATTCTTACCATCTCCAGGAACTGACAAGGAAAGATTTGATGCTACGATATCAGCTGCGTCCCAGTTCCTGCTGCCTTCACAAGTGCCACTCCTGAAGTTGAGTCTGTCCCTGCGTGCCTACTCACCAAAAATTGAGATGTTTACCCAGATTGCACTGGACCGGGATCTGCCTAAAGAGGACGAGTGTTGGACAGTAGTGGACATCAATGGGGAGGTGACATGTAACACAGAAAACATCAAGGCATTAGTGGAGAGAGGTGGTGGGGTCAAACCTGTCATGTATGAAGTAGACCATCACTTCCCTGGAGGAGAGAGTGCAAAGGTATACTTATAGACTGATCACATCCTTATCACACTAGAAGGGGTAATGATTAATACTAAAACTTTGTATATATTACTCCAATGATGATACATTTAATGATATATTTGAATGTACATAATATTTCATAAATAATGAGCAGTTCCACCTGAATAATGTATTGAAGAATTAAGATGAGTCTTTATTATGTGTGTTACAAAGGTTGGTGCAGTGCTGTACTCAGAACTTGGGTCAAGTGAGTTCCAAGCTTTCCACAAGATACTGAAGGATATGGCAGGGATGGGACAGATTGATTATGTGATCCGTCACAAGATCAAGGTGAGTGACTTGGAAAAATACTACTATATTGGTGGAAAAGCCTTTTATTGATATTTTATTGTCAAATAAATTAGACTAAAGTTGATACAGAGGCAAACTTCCACATTGATAGCTAGATTATTAATTTATTGATGATTTAAAGCATTAATGATTTGTGTGCAGGAGCGTTCCAAGAAGAAGGTGCGTCTGAGTGGGTATGGTGTGGAGCTGGCCATCAAGAGCACAGAGTATAAGGCTCAGGACGACACCAAGGTTCAAGAGGAAGGACGCACACAGGAACAGGAAGAGGAAAAAGAGGAAGAAGTCGAGGGATTCCTCTTCTCAAAACTTGAGTAGGTGTTAATTTTTTATTTAGTTATATTTTTTATAGAGTGTGCTTTGTTACCTACTCTTGTACAAAAGATTTGGACAGAACACACATAATCAGTTTGAAATCTTTATCAAACTGAAATGTTGTACAGTATTATACAGGTAAATTAATTAACCAGTATGAAATCTTAGGACTGGGTATGAAGTATCATGGGCAACTGTTGAGAGATACAACCTTCTGCAGGTCAATACACCCAGACAAACAGGAGGAACTTGGGCAGCTGCGTCACCACCTGGAAGAATCAAGGCACGAGATGGCCCCCATGAAGGTGTGGCAACTACAACACCTGAGTATGCAGGCTGCCCAACGTATCATGTCATCACCACTTCAACAACAGCTCAGCATCCTTGTACACACTGCTCAGAATTTCCCCATGTTGGCACGCTCTCTCATTAGAACCAAGGTGAATTATTTTGTGGTGTCTGGAGAAATACACAGTTTGCATACAGTTGCCCATAGTGTAATTATAGGGGAGGATTAGGGGCTTGCAAGTAGTGAAAAAATGTTGTGGTGTCTGGAGATATGTACAGTTCATTTACTGCTTCTCTCTGTATGTGATCCTCTGTAATACTATTGCTGACACACAAGTATTATCATCGTGCCATCTTTTCAGGTTGATGAGAAAATGAAAAAAGAGATCTTGAAGAACCAGAACCAACTGAGTTCACAGTTGGAGGTGAATCCATCTGATGCTGCACTCTTCATCAATGGTATGTTCCTGGATATGGACTACACCAACATCTACACTCTCCTTGACCACATTCGCTCAGAGGAAAGGGTCATGGGTGGCCTCCACAAACTTGGTGAGTGTTCCTTGTGTTTTATGGATTACAGTACAGGAAAACCTCTCTAAGTCGGATACATATAAGCTGGATGTCGGATAACTTGGACGCTGTCAGTGTCTCGGACACTTACAAATAACTTGGATGCTTATCTGGCTTATGTGGAGATTTTCCAGGTGCACCGTCACATAGAAATACAGCCTGAGAAGTGACACAAGTTGATTTTGTACAAAACTAAAATTTCTATCTTTATACCGTACATTTATACCCTATGTCGACTGACTATACTGTATATAGTTATGCTTTTACCATAACAGGTATGTATAAGAAACTCAATGTTTTGAATTGATAACTTTATTGCATGAAAAATGGTGATGTACTGATATATAATTGGCCGTGTCTCTGCCAAGCGAGCCATGGAGCCACATAAGCCTCGGTCATCATGGTATCATCACGGTGACTCCACGCAGTGTTCCATTAACATACCTGATCTTTGCTTTGTTATTATAATTGACTGCATAGGAGATGCATCTTTAACATGAGATAAGATGCACTCTTTCTCTATGACTATGGTGGCTACAGTTGTTTTGATCAACCCTAAAGCATGGCCAATTGTTGTCGCCTTTTCTCCTTTCTTTTAACAATGTTGACTTTTTCACGTAATGTAATGGTCTGTCTTTTCTTTGCATTGCTACTAATATCACTTGAAAGCTTTCTTTTCAGTGCCATTGGAAGTAGATTACAGTATGAGAAGTAAGCACAAAAATCATGGGAATAATATGTCCATGACTGACAAACTGACCGATACCAGCTCCGATTCCCACACTTCCTCACTTACCACCACACTGCAATACCTTATTTTATGTTGATATACATTATTAGATATACTTGTGCAGTATTATATCCTTTTTATGTGAATTGTCATATATTTGTGTTTGTGCAACTGTGTATGGGAACCTGAGATAAGAGTGAAAGCACATGTAGTTTTGAGGGCGAGTGTGCATGAGGCCAGTCATACGCATTAAATTTAAACCCTCATATATCGGATCTTCTGATAACTCGTCAAGGGTCTTCCCCCAATTGATCCAAGTTAGCGAGGGTTTATTGTAATGCTATCCTTATCCTCTTCATTGTTAGCTATTCCCCCTTAGTTGAATACTGTTCTCCCCGGATTAATGATTTGTGAATGAAATGTGTTGTTCTATACTAACACAGGGCTGGAGGGAGATGCACTGAAGGTGCTGCTAAACCTGGATGTGAGCGAGAACAATCAGGATTATGGCATTGACATCCGTGACTCCTCCATCAAGTGGATGAACAACATTGAGACAGACCGAGCGTACCGCAAGTGGCCCTCATCGGTGGGAGAGCTGTTGAGGCCAACCTACCCTGGCATGTTACGTAGCATACGCAAAAACTTCCATAACCTGGTGAGCTGATTTGTCAGTTGGGAGATGAGCATCTCTTCTTTGTTTAAATTCTTCTGAAATACCTAAGCCGTTAAGCCATATACATCTGGATAAATAAGACTGAACAAAATAACTGTTTGAATAATCAATGTGATCATAATTCTCAGGTAATCAAAATGACTGTAATTCTCAGGTAATTGTTGGAGACCCGAGCAAGTCAACTACCTTAGACCTCCTGAAACTGGTGGAGGGTTTTGTGAGTCACAATGTACCAGTGAGACTTGGTCTGGTGATGGTAGCCAACCCTGAGGAGACACTGAGAGGTTATGATGACCCCAGTATGGCTCTTCTCTGTGCCTTCAACTTTGTGGCTGAGAATCTAGCAGGCAGGGAGGATGCCAACTACAAGGCTCTCCAGTTCTTGATTGATGTGAGTGACAGAGACGGAGTAATTGAGATACATAATTCTTAAATGTGTGTGTATGCATTCATCTATCTATCTATAGCTCTGATGCCTCGTTCCCTCTGGGAACTCCCCCCAAGGGGGTAGCCATGGCAGAAGTGCCTCCAGTTCTCCCTGTTCCAACACTCCCTCCTTACTCGGTCAAGCTGTCCTCTGCCCCTCACGTTTCTCTCCCTTACATACTCTTCCACTCTGTTCTGCATTCATGCCCAGATGAAATTTGTTTGTACTGTTCTAAAAGGTGTACAGTCACCAGCACTGTCGTGTGGTACAGGGGCTCACATGTTTAAGAGCTTTAAGTGATTCAATTTCTTAAGCAACAAAGTTCACTTCATGTGCTAGTGTATTAAGGATACTACATCTCACACACGTATATTGTTTCGAGTAAATAATCACAGTGGTGGTACACATCTGAATACAGTATGTGTGAGCCCTTGTATCATGCGGCAGTGCTGGCGAGTGTACACGATGACCAGGTGTAATTTACTTGTATTTACAGATATACACTAGTGCCCAGGTGTAATTTATTTGTACTTACAGGTGTATACAAGTGCCCAGGGTGACGTGAATGTGAGAGATGTGACAGCAGCCTTCAAGAGTAAGTACCCAAGTGTAGAACTGGATGACGTCTTTGGGGAGGACTCTGACTATGATGTGGGACGACTACTGGCTCAGGAGTTTGTGGAGAAGGCTGGCATCACATCACTCCCTCAGGTATTAATTATACCACCTAAAGAGTACAGTACAGTGTTGGTTTTTTTTATATAATACTGGTAAATAAATTTGCACTATTGTCATTCTAGCTATCAGACTTAAAAGATTTGTTTTGTCTGGATTCCTGTATTTATATTGTGTTTTGAATAATTATATAATTTACTTTAAAAAAGGAAATATAGTTCTGTAGATTTTTTAGGCTTTCACTCTTTCTCGGCCACCACTGGGAGAACACAATAAAAAAGTTGCCTTGTTGCAGGCTCTGATGAACGGAGTACCACTACCAGAGAAGCACCTCAATGTTGACGAGTTTGAGGAGGTGGTGCTGATGGATGTAATGAAGATGACACAATCCCTCCAGCGAGCAGTATACAAGGGAGAACTGGATGACAAGCAGGATGTAATTGACTGGCTTATGGCACTGCCCAACATCATGCCCAGGTAAGGCTGTAAAATGCATTAACAAAAATTGTAATGCCAATAGAATAATCAAAGGTATAAGACTCCCTGTAATGTAATGTACCGGTACCTGTAATTTATCCCATGTAGTTGTGAGCCAGTAATAATAATTGTTGTTATTAGTAATTATTTTAATGATGTAATTTACTGTACTAATTACAAATATATGAATTAATAATGTGAATGAATTAACAAAATCATTCACCAGTGCACCAAACATTCTTGTTGTCATTTATCAGATTAAATGAGCGTATTTTGAGCACCAAGACCTCACAGTACATAGACCTGACTAGAAGCACCAGCAGTAAATTCCACGACACCGACCCCCAGAGCTTCTCCCTCCTCAAGGCTCCAGAGATGACAGCAATGGTGACCCAGTCATGTAGGTATCTGACAGCAAAGAGTGAACCAGGTGTGCGACCTCTCACAATCTGGCTGGTGGGTGACTATGACACAGAGGAGGGACGGGCACTGCTACTTGAAGCTGTTAAATACTTGGTGAGGACCCTAGTAGGAGATTATGACTATGTAAAGCTGGATGTACAATATTGTTGATACCAAGAAATACTGGATACTGAATAATCAACTCCTATAATACCCAGGTTTTATTCTCGCATGCTTAATTTTACTTGGAATAATTGAATTATGAAACAGGTTTTGTTGCCTTGCCTTTGGTATCAATACTGTAACAATTGCACTGCTCTTCCTTGGTGGTACAGCGTGAGAGCAACAGTGTGCGTCTTTGTGCCCTCCACAACCCCGAGAATAGCAGGACTGATGGTCCAGGTCTGGTGAGCAAGTTGGTGGAAGTGGCCCAGACATCGCTCCCTCCTGCCCTAGCCAGGCAGTTTCTGTCTAAAGTGTTGGCACCAGAGAGTGTGAGGAAGGTGATAAGTGGGGACAAGAAGTGGACCGATTTTGCTGTCACTGTGAGTATGAAGGAGAGTCTGAGTACAGTATATATTTGTGTGTACCAGCAGTTATCTACAGAAGACCTTTGTGTACTCTTCAGCACTTTTAAATTGTAAAATATATCACTCGTGAATATATTATAATTACCTCTTGTATCTGTCCTGCAGGGAATGGATGTAGAAGCCTTCAAGTCTCGTCTTTCCACCATGAAGAAAGAAATAATTGAGATGCACTCATTCTATGCTAGAAAGGTAATGTGGGAGAACCCTTCGGTGTACTCCTTATGATCATACTGTTCTAACAAGGGAGTTGCAATTTACAAGAATGCAATATAGGCTGGTTGATGAATAGCTGATTAAAAGGAATTTTATCCTTTATCTGTAATAGGAACCCGTCTCTATTTAATTATGTTATCAATGTAAAAATCAATCTCTTGCCCTCATCTCTGTTTATTCATGTACTGACACAAATGCTGTCCAAAAGGGAACAAGTCACTATTTAATTATGCTATGTCTATGTACCGTACTGTATGTTAAAATCAATCTCAAGCCCTCATCTCTGTTTATTCACGTGCTGACACAGGTGCTGTCCCTTGCTCCTGGGGCCCGCTTGGTCATTGCCAATGGCAGGGCTCTGGGAGTGTTGCGTGCCGGGGAGAAATTTGTGCAGGAGGACTTTGGCTTGTTGGAGAAATACTTCCTTTCCACCCTTGGAGATAAGATCATACAGGTTCTGGATGAAGAAGGTTGGTGGTGTTTGGTGCAGCATTGTATCAATCCTTACTAGAGCAGTGTAATCACCTGAGTTTTAATTTTACTTGGAGTGTAAATCCTCTTATCCCAATGCTTATAATTATTAAACAAGGTTTGATGGTTGTAGTGATGATGACATTCATGTAATATTCTGGTATGTAAAGTTGCTTTGTTGGCTGCTAACATATGACTTGTAATCAGATCCGGACATTCCTGGTGACCTGAGTAACACCATCATGAAGGTTGCAGCAGTACTACAGACCAAACCTCAGACAAAAGGTCGCACTGTGGTCGCTCTTCGTTCCGAGCAATACTCAGTCATCAAGCTGCCTGCACAACATACTGACCGTCCTGCCTTTGACATTGTGGCCATCTTTGACCCTGTTTCATCAGCTGCTCAGAAGGTTGGGCCACTGCTGCTGGTACTTCAAGAAGCACTCAACGCGAACATCAAGGTTGTCCTCAATGCCAGGGAAAAGCACTCAGAGATGCCACTCAAAAGGTCAGTTGAGCAAAGGTTAAACCATTCACTGCCAAACCCATTCATGAGACTGCCCATAGCATAAAAGTAATAGCTCCCTATCATATAACCATCTACATCATTCGTACAATCCTCAGCTTCTACCAGTATGTGGTTGAACCTGGGCCTCAGTTCACTGAGGGTGGAGAGCTGTCAGCTGGCCCCCATGCTAGGTTCACTGGTCTTCCTGAGTCACCCATACTCACCCTCAACTACCACGCCCCCGAGAACTGGTTGGTGGAGGTGGTCCACTCTATACATGACCTTGACAACATAAAGCTGGAGACAGTGGAGTCAGGAGTACACAGGTGAGATTACAAACTGTACAGTAAAGTATTTTTAACTCTTGGATGATGGAAGATTGCCTGAGTCATGATATTATTTGGTAACTAGTTGTCTATGCATATTATGTGTGACATAAGCAATTCCTAATGGGATCATAATAGGATTTGCTCTTGTCACTTAGTATCTTATCTTCGTATTATGTTGGGGCCCTCATATGTGTTTGTACGTGTATCTATTTATCTGTGTGTATGGCAGTGAGTTTGAGTTGGAGAACCTGCTGTTGGAAGGACATTGTTTTGAGCAATCATCTGGCAACCCTCCTCGTGGTCTACAGTTCACTCTTGGCAACAGGCAGCAGCCAGTCTTGGTAAGATGATAAATGTGTACACTTGTGTTCTCCTTTTTTTTTACTCTCTATACTGTGAAAGATGAAGATTAAATGCTGAGAGCCCTCTTGTTGATTGAGATGATTAATATAATTGTCATTTGTTACTACATTCATGTAATACTGAGTGATTACTGTAATTAACCTCTATTTAAGTCTTATAATTGATAATGCTATTTTACAGGTGGACACAATTGTGATGGCCAACTTGGGGTACTTCCAACTGAAGGCAAACCCTGGTGCTTGGCTCCTCAGGTTGAGGCAAGGACGCTCAGCTGACATCTACACCATTGCTAGGTTAGCAATGACCTATAATTTTACACTGTCTTTTAATAGAAACTACAGTAAGAGATAAACATATGTGTTTATGTCATGAATGACTGTTTTCTGTGGGGTTCATTTACCAGCCACGAGGGAACTGACACACCCAAGGGATCAGAGGATGTGGAGATCCTTCTGAGCAGTTTCCGGTCCCATGTTGTAAAGGTGAGGGTTGGGAAGCAGCCTGGCAAGCAGCACCTCTCACTCCTGTCTGACGACGACGATGACACACAGGGAGGTGGTCTCTGGAGTTCTATTACCAGGTGAGACAGGGGACAGAACAGGAGGATGGAAATCGTATAATCAGTTGAATTGAGAGACAGAAATATAAGTGTAGTGTGGGAGACCAACCATGAAAATACTATTTAGTACATTGATGAGTACTGTACTTGTGTTAGGAAATGGTGACTCTATGGGTTGTACGCAAGGATGTTCATGGAGTTGACAATGGTGTGGTACTGGTATGATGGCTCTGCTCTGTATTGTGTTTCTGGAATCATCGTACTGGTTCCACATCATCGTCAACACCACCAAGTTCTTGCATACGACTGAGTTTGTCAAAACGGTTTAATTTTTATATTATAATTGTACTAGGTACCTGCTGGCCACTAGTAAATATCTGGGAACATTTGACCATGAAGTTACATAGGCTAATCAAGCATATTTCCCATGCCACTGTAGCCATGTCAAGGTGTGTCACAAGAGTAATTATGCCATATTCCAGCATTATGAGGAGAGGTAGTACTGTACCTGTAATGCTGGAATATAGACCTTTATTTACTTTTCTATTTTATTTAATTCGGTTTAACTTTTTATAGCAATTTTATTTTCTTGTTTGCACGAGTTTTATTTTAAATTGTGCTTCTATGTTTTTGTGTAGTTTGGATTTTATTAATTGTTTTATTTTTCTAAGTTGAACAAAAAGTTTTGATCTTAATGTGTTATATTTTTTATTTGCAAGCATCTCTCCAATTGGGCCTGTAATACAGAAGTTGGAGTTGGTGTTTCGTGGGGTTTATACTCTAGGTAGCAGAGTGTGGCACAGGTACTCATCACTATATATACTGTAGGTGCTTAATGCATCCTGGCTTATCACACTATGCATAATAAATAATAGAGTAGCAGTAAAGCAATAGCCTGCAGAAGTTGTGTCACCTGTGTACAAATTGTCATCAATTAGTACTGTAGTTATGGTAGTGGGTTTGTGCTTTCTGATATTAGTATGCATAATGTAGCACACTGTAATGCTACCCAAACCCTCCATCATGGGTTTCAGTCATGTATATATAGTGTTTTTTATATTTTTCTTTGTGCCTGGAAAAAATGCACCAATTGTCTTGTAAGTACAGTGTACAGTCGGCAGCAAAAGTCGAGTCGTCACATCTGCCAAGTCATGAAATAAAGTATGGAAATATAAACTTTACAGGCTCTTAAGATGAAAAACCAGATCAGTTTATTAATTTGCCCCCTGGATATTGTAATTCTGTATGGTGAATGTGTTTGTTTGATGATTATCATTTATGTTATACTTCAAGAAGCACTGAGTGAGGCGACACGACACGACTTTTGTTGCCGACTGTACAATAATGTGACTGTAGATGCATATTTCGTTTACTTTTGCCAATTGCACCAGTTAACCACAATTGCTGTGCTCCTCCCTCCCTTACAGCACCTTCAGTTCTGGCAGTAGTGGGTCAAGTGATGGGGAGGAAGAGGAAGAGAGAGTCAACATTTTCTCGGTGGCTTCGGGTCATCTGTACGAGCGCTTCCTCCGCATCATGATGGTCTCTGTTCTCCGCCACACTAAGACACCCGTCAAGTTTTGGTTCCTCAAGAATTTCCTCTCCCCAAGCTTCAAAGTGAGAGGAAGAAAAATTTAAGCATATATATATACTGTAGATAGATAAACTAAGTTAACTAGGTTTGGTTCTTTACTGGGCGGAGATGCTGTAATTTTTTAAGATAAAAAAAGTGGAATGCTTTTTCATATCTAAATGTAAATGATGTATTGTTTGCATATTCTCAAGGTATGTAGAGAGTTGGTCAAGAATATTTGTTCCTGGTATCAGTGCAATACAAGGGATTGCTATACTTTACAATGTATTACTTTTAATTAAGGGTCCTTCTCTCCTCTAGGATGTTCTCCCAATGCTGGCAGTGGAGTACGGGTTTGAGTATGAATTGGTTCAGTACAAGTGGCCACGATGGCTCCACCAACAGACTGAGAAGCAACGCATCATCTGGGGATACAAGATTCTCTTCCTCGACGTGCTCTTCCCACTCGACATTAAGAAGATTATTTTTGTTGATGCTGATCAGGTGTGTCACAGTGTAGTTGTTTTATTCTTTATTATGGAATATTTGCCAGTAATGTAATACAGTAATAATATTTTTTTTTTTCTGAACCACTGGCTGACGGTAAATGTCCACAGTCATTATCATTTGGCAAGTGAAATGTAATGTATTAATATCTGCTGTGAATATTAACTGTACTAAATGGCTAACTTACAACCTGCCTATGGTACCTTTAAGAAGCTTGTGTATCAACATTATTTGCTGAAGGAATAGTGATTTGTTCTTATTAAATTTTCGAGACATGGACACGAATGAGTCGGCCATATGACCTCCCTGTTGCGGCACCTAATATCACTCAATCATCCAATGGGTCATTTTGTCCTTGCTGTTTGCTACCTTACCCATAAAGAAATATATACATAAAAGTAAACTGTTGAGGTGTGTAATTGTGGTGTTTTTCCCAGATTGTGCGAGCAGACATTAAAGGTCTCAATAGTGAAGATTTGGATGGAGCTCCCTATGGCTTTGTTCCCTTCTGTGACTCACGCAAGGAAATTGAAGGCTTCAGGTAATTGTTGAAATAATATTAAAGATTTGTAAATTAGTAGTTTTTCCTTTTCATGGGAAACATAGATGGCATTGAATGGAATGTAGAAATATGATTAATTGTTGTAAAGGTGTAATACAGTGTTGGTACATTAGAGCTCCTTGATTCATCCAAAGTTTGCCAGGAGACAGGAACAGATTAACAATAATAAAGGTGTCCTGTTGCATGGTATAGTTTGGAGGAATCAGTTGCACTATATTTACCAACACTGTACTACCCCCTTAAGGTTAACCATGAAGATACCTTGTCTAATCTGTTGTTGTGTCAGGTTCTGGAAGCAAGGGTACTGGCGTAACCACCTGGCTGGCCGTAAATACCACATCTCTGCACTCTTTGTCGTTGACCTCAAGAGATTCCGTCGCATTGCTGCTGGAGACCGACTCAGAGGACAGTACCAGGGACTTTCACAAGACCCTAATTCTCTCTCCAACTTGGACCAGGTCAGTCACAAAGGAATAGAAAAGAATAAATTACTGATAATTTACCACTAGGTGATGGTTATCCTTTAATTAGATTATAAACACCCATTAACTTCTCCCCCTCTCTTTCTCTCTGTGTGCAGGATCTTCCCAACAACATGGTACATCAAGTGAGGATCAAGTCTCTGCCTCAGGACTGGCTGTGGTGTGAGTCTTGGTGTGATGATGAATCCAAGAAGACCGCCAAAATCATCGACTTGGTGAGTGAAAGTGTTTCTCAGCACTCAATGAGGGCAATAATTCAGGGAGTTTGGGCCAATCTCACTCCCCTCTTCAGCTGTCACTCCTTCCTTTCTTTTTCCTTTGCGCTTGCTGTCCCTCCTCTCTGTCTCCTTCAGCTGTCACTCCTTTCCTTGTCTTTCCTTCCCTTTGTACTTGCTGTCCCTCTTCTCTGTCCCCTTCTTTTGTGGAATAAGCTTAGTCTTTCATACCTATACCACAGTTCTCTGTCTTTTCTTTTTCATTCATGCATTCATTCTCTTCCAGTGCAACAATCCAATGACCAAGGAGGCGAAGCTGGTGGCTGCTCAGCGCATCATCCCCGAGTGGACCGAATACGACACCGATATAAAGAACGTGATGCAAGGATTAAGACAGAACAGATCCACACCAACAGGTCAGTGGGCAGAGAGGATGCATATCTTGTGTTCTTGTGTGTTAGGCTGTGTTGTGTTTAGTATTGTGTGTGTGTGTTAGGTGATTGCATCCCTCATATTGTTTGGATTAAGTTCTTGAATCTCACACATGCTTAGAACTGATCCACAATAACTAATGTGATGATTGATATTGCCCACTGTGATAATTGCCATTTAACCAATAATATACTGCAGAATATGTACCGTATAGTAATAGTTTTTCCTTTTCTTCTCTTTTCAGAAACGTCTAGTCATAAACCACACACTGAACTATGATATATGCACCATGATGTAGATTATATATAACATTTTTGTAAGTGAAAATATGTCAATGTGTCCTGTGAATATTTATAAAACATTTGTTTGTGTTGCTGAGGTTGAATTTGTGAGAAAATGATTTGAGGAATTTCTTTTAGTTTTTGTTCTAAGGCTGTGTAAAAAATAGGAGGGGAGGGAGGGGGATTTTTAATGGTATAGTTAAGGGGTAATATAATATATCTAATGGATGTGTAGAATCAATGGCAATATTTATAGCAGATGCAACAACATTCCCACTGATACATTGGATGAAACCTGAATATTGTATGCTGTATATTTCATACTCAGTACCAAATTATTTCTTTTATAAAAATGAAGAGATCCTCGGATATTAAGAGTGGTTTTCATTGTCTCATCCTGATTGTAAGTTAAGCTTGAACTATCAAACTGAACTGAGGGCACAAAATATAAACAGATTGGACTATGAGATCTTCCTGGGGTTAAGTGGGCAGTACAGTCGGCGGCAAAAGTCCTGTCGTCTCACTTGCTTCACCGAGACACGAGATGTTCATAGACTCGAGATTATTAAGTGTAGAAAACGTGCATATTTCTCGAGTCCATGAACACTGCCTGTCTCGGTGAAGCAGGTGAGGCGACAGGACTTCTGCCGCCGACTGTACAAATCTGGAGCAACTGATTCCTACCAAGTATGTCTGGGAAACAGGACCCCAGATGAACAAAAATAATGGTGGCCTGTTGTTTGAAATAGTTGAGGGGGTTCCGTTTGTTAATCTCGACCAACATTGTAACTACCCCAGTACCCCTTTAAGTTATCAGTGGGTAAGATGAAGGCTAGTGATAATTAATTTTCCAACGTGTGTAACAAAGCAGCTGCTCTCATAATTCACAAGTAAAGGTACAGTTTGGTAAAAAGGATGTCAGCAGCATTGAATAGGTCCAACATTTGGTGGCTGTGTAGAATGAGTGAATACCTTGTGTGAACGTGAATATGTTTATTATTATCATTAATGTGAATGAATAATAAAACCTATGCGACTACCGACATTGGAATGACATTTAACTAACTGGGGCGAGATGCAAAAAAAAAAAAATCCGATAGTAATGATAATCTCACCCCTGGATGTCCTACCAGTCTTCTTCATCGATACTCATAATATATCGGACTCCATCTTATGATGTCACATGTCACTTCGGTATTATTACAGAATAACTGGGTTTGTGGCTAGGATCGCGCAGTGTTACCACATCCGGCTAGGTCCTGGGAATTTGCCCCAGTCACTTTATGATAGTTTACACCGGTTATATCCCGGTAGTTTGCCCAGGTTAGGTCCCGGTAGTCTGATGTTGTCTAGGTTAGGTTAGGTCAGGTCAGGTGAGGTCAGACTGATTTCCAAATTATGTTTGTAAAACGGGGCATCTCCGAAAGAAACACCATAGAATAAAAGTGTTTTAGAATGGTCCAAAATAGTGGGTAATGATACTAAAATACACAATATAGTGAACCCAGTTCTTCTGTAAATTTACCGTAACTTCTACTATAATTTATTTTACGATACATAAACACGTCTATTACCTTATTGGGCTACATAGCCTCTAGCCTGGTAGAGTGCAATTCTAACAGTTTTGTTCAGTAGGCTACTAGTCCCGAAGCGAGAGTAACAGTAACTTTTCAAAGTGATGTTTGTGTTAATATATTTTAATAGTAAATATTTATGTTCGGTCATATAATTTCTCATTACTTCCCTCTTTTCCCAAGCCTTTCCCATTCTCCTTCCCAGCTTCCCATTCTTTTTCAACCCTTCCCATTCTATTTCCAAGCTTCCTATTCTTCGTTAATTAAGCCTTCCCATTCTCCCTCATTTTGACAGCTGGAGAATGGGAAGATAGACACAATTATATTTTCGAAAATTTGACTTTACGCTTTTCATAAAAAATAAAATGAAACGGGGCATTGAGAGCCAAAATGTGCACGACTCGTAATGAGCTAATAATGAACCGAAATAATGGCAATGATCGAAGTTTTGATTAATCCATCAATGATTTTCTACGATATCCAATCTCGAGGGTGGACCAATCTATGCATTGTGATATTAGGCAACAGCTAGTCGTAAGTGTTTTGCGTATCTGTCCATTATGAGAACCACCATCTATGTGTTGCATTTGAGTATCCCAGTGAACTCCTCTCCTTTTCAGTTCTACCCTAAAGCCTTTTCATAGTCGCTAACATCCAGACCCAGTGTTAACTTCCCCGACGCATGATCGAGGTGATTCATATGGCTATATAAAGTGGTTAAGTGAAACATTGCAATTATAATTATAGTGTAAGAGTATCCACAGATTACTCAATGAAAAGTTTGCTGTATGTTGCGCAAACTGATAGATTCCGCGATAATTCTCTCCTAATTTCTGTGTCATGTGATGTTGATGGAAGCCTTTTGTGTTTGGTTGTTTTAATGAAAAGCATAAGATAACCCATAGCGATATGTCATATTGTATTCGTGCCAATACACATGGAGTACATTTTAAATTTTGTTACTGACAGCATACAGGAAGAAAAGATTTAGCCGTTTAGGTCATAATAACGCGAGTTCCATGAAAGGGAGTCTAAAGCCTGTACCAGTGAGCAGACACGAACATCGAAAACATATGATTTCATCCTTGTAAACCATTAGGGCCAGTGCTTGGGATTTATCCCAAGATCCTGGAATATTGAAAAATATCTTGGAATCTTGGACATTTATATCAAAATTTGAGCATTTCTTGGGTAAGGGACGGAGTTTGGTCACTGCGATTGTTACACACACACACAAAGTTTTTACCAATTATAACTTTTCAATTTATGTTACTACGTTCATTCTAGGGTAAGATGTGTATTAATTTATATAAATAAAATTTATTAATTTATATAAACTAACACAACCTACTAATGTAGAGTTTGCTTTAATGAATCTTGGGATTTTCAGGTATATTTTGTTGAGTAATATTGGTAATTTGATAACATTGTATTGGTAACCCTGTTGTAAACATTATAGAGGAAAAGAGAGGACCACCAGGGAAGGACATAACTACTGCCATACATCACCAACAACACATTTCATCTGGTTGTGAAGTGCAAACCAACTCCAGCAGGTGAGAATTGTAATAGCAGGTAGAGCCTATAATGTGACCTTGATATTAATATATTTAGTGGTACAAATCAGTTAAATATATTGTATTGTGTGTGTGTATGTGTGTGTGAAGAAGTATACACACAGTGGTTGTTGTATGTGTATGGATGTATGTATGTGATGACTAATTGAAGGACACTCATCACACACTCTTATCTATACGTTTTTTTGTAATTCCCGATGAAATTTCAGGATTTAGTCAAACGTATATTTATATGTTTTCCTCAATCATGGATCCCTTCCCTCTTTGTGTATAAATTATCATCGTCGGGGAAGTAAATATGATAAAAATGGTTGGACAGTTATACATGCCATGGTACTCTGGGAAATATATCTTCATAAGGCACATACACACTAAAAAAAAATGTTAATGAAAAGCATAGTGCTAAATTAACACAACCACCACACGCACACACACACACACACAAAAATAATGATGAGGATAGTGCTAAATTAACACAACCACCACACACACACACACACACACACACACTAAATGATGAATAGGATAGTGCTAAATTAACACACACACACACACATACAAAATAATGAAGAGGATAGTGCTGAAATTAATGATCTTATAGCCTAAGGAGAAAAATATAAGTCTACCCATGTTACAGGATGCCGCTGCTGTACAGTGTGGTGGCGCGCGGTACTACCGTCCTCGCCCGTTATGCCACGTGTGCCGGCAACTTCGCTGAGGTCACGGAACAGATCCTGAGCACGATATCGCCGGTGGATTCGAGCAGACTCACTTACTCCCACGCCTCGTACCTCTTCCATTATGTAGCAGACGACGGCATTGTTTACATGTGTATCACTGACGATGTGAGTTTTGATGTTATTTTATATAATTATGATGTGGGAGGTTGTGGTTCTTCTTTAATTAATGGGATAGCATACTTTTAGGACATTGAAGCAAAAGGCACCATCACATTTCCTCCCTCTTCTCATTCTAAGCAGTTATAATGGGACTGATGTGATGGGTTATAGTCGGCAGAAAGTCCACACAATATCTAATACATTGGCTTAAGAATTGTTTTAAAGGTGTGCATTACTCAATAATATTGGTAAATATATAGGCACTTGATTAGTAGCTAAGAGAGTACTTCATATCAATGTGTGTTGCAGGAATTTGAAAGACAACGAGCATTCCTATTCCTGGAGGACATTAAGAAGCGGTTCCAAGCAACATATGGTGCTCAGGTACACACAGCCCTCCCATATGCCATGAACAGTGAGTTTGCCCAGGTAAGAAACCATCACGGATGTTTGTCCATTGTACAACACACCACACCACACTTTGAAACATATTTTATAAGTCTGCACTATACACAGCCATAAAATGCCAACAACAACAAAACAACATACATTCCATGAGGGACATATTGGAAAACCTGGAAAAATAAAAAAATAAAAAGCAAACTAAAAAAAAGCTATTGTGTTCCTGAAGGACTCGAGGCTGCTTAAGGAAAAAGAACAGCAATATAAAAAACAATAACAAATAACAACAACAAAGTCTTGACATTATTTCTGTGGTTACCAAACTTCATGATTGGTGTTGACAGGTTCTGGCCGGACAGATGAAGCATTTCACTGAGTCACGTGATATTGACCACATCTCACGCCTCCAAGGGGAAGTTAGTGACGTGAAGGATATCCTTGTTAAGAACATTGGTGAGTCAAGTGGTAGTAACCTTCATTGTATCCTTCCTTCTTACTTTTCTCTGATTAGTAGAAATAATTACTCTACCGTAAAGAAATGCAAGGAATGTGTAGCCTAGTACTCTATCATTCACCCTCCCTTCCTCCCTCCTTCCCCAGCCAGTAGAAGTAACAAAGGAATGCTAATACTGTCTCCCTCTCCTCTCCCCTCTCTCCCTGACAGAATCTCTGGCCAGACGAGGGGAACACCTGGAACTTCTCGTGGACAAGACTGACAACCTCAACAGCTCGGTGAGTATTTTTATTCCATGGATGAGTTTTTATTCATTTATTTATTTATTTTATTTTCTGTTTAACCAAAAGTATACTGTACTATACTTCAAGAGTACATTAAATCAGCTTTAACCTGTTAACATTAGGGGCTTCATTGTGACAAGTAAAATCATTAATAGTTAAATAGTTACTGAAAATTGCTTCAGTTGTCCTCTCCCAAATGTTAAATGATATCTATGTGACGGTGGGTTGCTGTGTTACAGGCGGTGACCTTCAAGACAACAAGCCGTACTCTGGCCAGGAGTCTGTGGTGGAAGAACATCCGTATCATCATCTTCATCACACTTGGCCTTCTGGTATGTATGGTATAGTTACTTGGCACCCCCTCCTCTTTCTATCTCTGTCTTTTTCTTTCTCTC